>APFE031256785.1:0-17322 GCA_000404065.3 Pinus taeda | reverse complement strand
CTGCGGCAAGAGCTAGTACTTGTGCATACAACACCGTCGCTTCCAAGTTTGTTACGAACTACTGGGTTGATAAAATTAAAGAAGGGAGTCCCAGGAGTTGCAGCATTATTGCTACAATACTGGGGCCCACCAATAATGTTGAGCGAAGCTTAATATCAAGCTTCCTCTTGGGACGGGCAGATTTATTAAGGTAATACTCGAACCGGTCCCAAAGATAAGAAAACTTCATCTAGCTCCTCAAAGCTTGAAAATGCAAGTCACAGAAGCGCTGCCAAAAATCAATAACGGATTCATGCAGAGCCCTCCGTTGTTGTAACAGTTTCTGTTCAAGATAGTCTGGATCAAAATGATAGAATGTGTCTTTAATAATATCACAAAAGTTCTCAAATGAGTGCATAGTGTCATCTGGTAGGCTGAGCACCCAATGAAATGGAGATTCATGAAATTTGTATGCAAGCAGCAAACTAGCCTACTCATCAAAAAACTCATCTTCCTCATGAATCATGGAAATAAAGTTATGTAGGTGCCTAGACCAAGCCACTTTGCCTTCGCCATCATATGTGTGAGTGGACAAGAGATCAAAAAGCTTCCCCGAGATGGAGACATCTTCACGATTTGAAAAACACCTCTGGGGAAGAAGAGCGCAAGACTCCATGAAAGATATGCAAAGGTTCAAAACTGGATGAGAGGACACAACTTGTCATCAGACCCTCCTTCTAGCACCAGAAATGTTGATGGTGCTAGACCCACCAACATGTCAAGGGGATCTCCCTGGTAAGAAGTCCCAATTAGACGTCAGACCATTTGGTGTAGGAGTCCTAGCAGTGGGTCATAAGGTAATGCCTTGACCACGGTGTCTCATAGAGGCAAGTAGAATAACTATGTTATTAGGAAGGGTGTAACTGATGCAATGAGTCAAGCAAGGTGTATGAGAGGTTCCAACACTTCGAAGGGGGAAGGAGTTGAATGTGAGTTCTAGGTTGAAAGGGATCAGTCCCAACTCAGCTAGGAACACACAACAAAAAGGACATGCACATCTTCCGGTGGAGCAGTCCACTCGGATGCAGTAGTCACATCACACAAGGTAAGACAACACGTACAACACTCATGGATCAGTCTGAGATGAGTATGATGGTTGTTATAGCAAGGTTCAAGTGAAAGGTCTGTCTGATGCCTGGAAGAGAAGTCGACACGGATGGTGACAACATTAACAACATATGCAACACATTAACAACAAGATTCATATAATTGCATCTGAATCAGTTCATACAGAAGAAAAATTAAACAACACATATCAATAAAGAAGCCAGAGTAGTCTAACTACAATAACAACATATGCATGAAAATGTGTTGGCTCTTTTTATATAAAAAAGTATAAGTCACAATCATACAATACATCCATGTAAACCTGCTAGACCTAACAGTGGAACATTATAGCCACATCTGCCTACTCCTCCAAAGAGATGTACTAGCTCCATGCAGTGGAGAAGACAAGGCACCTTAAAATACTATCCAAGTCTTCTTCAAAATAGTCTTAGTTGAAGCTTGGCTGACCAAAAGCCTATACAATGAGTTATGAGGGAGTATTTATAGCAAAGGGTGGGGTAACCCTTGACATTCCCCTTTGTGACAGTTCAACTACCCTCGTGACTCTTCACCTACTCTATGACTATTACATCCAACTATTGACACTTGACTTACACTTGACATGACTCAACATTACAATGCACATGTACTCATGTGAGATAACATGGCTTGAGCAAGCCTTGCAAGACATCACTAACACTTGGTCCGTTGTGATGAGACCAACTCTTTGTCATGCTTATGATTGTGAAGTTGGTGATATGGTGCCAAGCTTGCTCATCCATGATGGTGTGTATGCACTCATGGTGACATCTTTTTGAAGCAAGCTCTTTCCTCCATTGCAACTAGTGCATTGTCAACCCCTTTATCTAGCTCATCTGCTAACATACATATGGTCTTCTTAGGTGTGACTGAATTGGCAACACACTGATGCATAGTGTCTTTGCTGATCTTCAAGTGCGTGTTGGTGGTCATGCACGTCAAGTTGCTAAAGTACATGTTTAGCCCCAATTGGACTTTCTTCTTGTCTTCGCCTTGGTGAGTGTGCTGAATGGGTTGGATTGCATGCGTGCACTCAATGACATACATGTTGTTGAATCCCTCGCATGTGATCAACAACATTGCTTACCATGTCTGCTATATGTCAGCTGTTGGGATGGATCCTTAACTTGTACAGGTGTAGTTTCATTCTTGAGTGCATGTTGCACCCACTGTTGTTCTTGTTCTTGTTTTAACTCTTTCATCTATCTATGAAGCTTCATGTTCTTCCTGAGTTGTTGTTTCAACACATGCAACTCCTTCTTTGTTCCATCTTCTGCCTCCAGGCAATCTTCATGTCACGTCGTCACTTCATCGCTGGAGTATCCAAAGTTGCTTTCATCATCAATGGACATGCTTGAGATTGCAACTTTGTTCTGCCTCCATGTTGTCAACAACCCTCCTCTTGCATTCGTTTCATTTGGTATGTTGTCTTAATGTGTTTTTCATGTTGTTGTTGCTCATTGTGATGCTGCTGCTATCATATCTTGATGTCCTTGTCAACGAACAACTTGATGTCTTCGTGGGTAGGCAAGTCCATGGACACTTGATCGACTGCATCCCCAAGCATGCTCTGAATGGTGTCTTCATCTCTACTTTCCTAGAAACCATTTTACATGTACTATTGAGAGGTAGATAAACACTTGGGATACATGGAGACATGGCAACACTCATGGCAAGCAATATGTCAGTCGAAAACCAAACTAAACATGAGAATTGACTTACAACATACCTGGGTACATGTTCATGAAGGTGGCGCAATTTCTGTCGGGAGGTCAGGAGACTGTTGCCAAGACTACACAAGGCACAATCTGGGCTTCTAGGAGACTCACTGACTGTTGGGACTTCGCAACGCATAGTCCAGTCTGGCTACTGACTACTAGGATTATGCAATACGTAATTCTATCTAGGAAGGACTATTGGCCTAGGATGGATTTGTGCAATTTCTTGGGCCAAGTAACCATTGATGTCCAGAAATGCGCAAAATAGTCTCAGAGCCCAATGATGGGTAGGAATGTGCAAATATGAAGAGGAAGGTGATCCTCCCTTTCCCAAATTGCGCAATACAGCCTTAGTGAAGGCAGAGCTCGAGCCAAGGTTAGCCTGACTCACCGATGGGCAACTAAAAGCAAGTAAGTCAGTGAATGCAGGGTGACACTAAGTGATAGACGAAGTGATTAACAATGCATGAAAAACATGAATGAAAGATTCAGCAAACAGATCAACATGCATGTGGGTGAGCCAGATCGCCAATTAGGCAAATGTCCATGCAAAACAATTACATGCATGCGATAGCAGTGAGATAGCAATGAAAACCGAAACAAAGCTAGGACAAGATAGTATATATGTAAATGACAACAATCATTCAAAGAAATCAAGAAAACAATACTCCCACAAGAAAAAACACAAAAAGCGACAGAAATGTAGCACAAGGCATGGGAAACAACCTTACCCCAAAACAACTGAGTTGAATGTGTCGACTACTCCTAGATGTGATGTGGGATGTAAAAGCTACAAGGTTGATGTGAGGAATGAGCTCTACAGTGTCCAGTTTATGATTTTTGATAACGTAGATGTTGTGACACGCATGCCACAACTCTAGGGGAAGTGACACTTGGTGGAAAGTTTCAGAATTACTCCTTGCATGTAACTTCCAACTCTTAAACATAGATCCCTAAAACAAGGGATTTCTTTGCATGCTGCCTTGGGAGAAGTAGCCCATGCATGCAAGTTAGCTTTTCTCGGTCCCGGAGGGAACCGGTCAACTAAGTTGCACATGCAAGAGACTGCTCGAATGCTAGAGAAAAATGCACATTTCTAGCTGAGAGCTAGGCTAACTGCCCATGAGATTTACACAATTTCTGGGCAGAGAAGCTAACTGCTACCCAGATTTGTGCATTTTCTAGGCTGAGCAGCCTTGCTGGGGAAATTTGTACAAATCCTGCTGGGAGTGTTGGCAAGCAGGATTGCGCAATCCTGGAGCCCAACAAGCTGCCAAAGAGGATTACACAATTTCTAGAGGGAAGGCTAGTTGCGTTCCAGAAATGTGCAATTTTCAAGGGGAAGTTTCTCAGCCTATAATTCGACCAAGTCCGGGTGAATAGCCTATGAGGGGAATGGAACAAGTTGTGACCGACACGATGCCTTTGTGCAAGAAAGACATTGAAGCTTGTGAACTTGACGAAGCAAGGCAAGTTGTTGTGAAGGTTGGAAGGGAAGCTCCAAAAGGAGGCTAAGGAAAAAATTTGGAGGGTGGTTTTAGCCGCTACAACATAACATAACATAAAAGAAAAGACACAACACAAAAAGAAAGAAAAATCAAAAGAGAAGCTAAGGAAGCTAAGCCAAAACATGATGTAAGACAAAATTAAGAAGACACAAGAAAGACTAAGAGGAACAAATGTAGAATGAGTGCAAGAGAGGGGAAACTATAATGCAGCTAGTCCTACCTCTAACTTAAATAGCTAGAAGGTCAGGGTCAAGCGTAATGAAACTTCTAGTTAAGCCACCATAATCGTTCCCAAACTGCATGCACAAATATGTGAGAAATTTAAATAAAGATAAAACAATGTGTAATGGAAAGGATAAGAGCTTGAATAACTTGCACAAAAATTTGAAGGTCTTTCATGTGAACAGAAATATATGTCATCACCACTACTTCTACCCAACTTGTGATATTACCTTCTTTATTAAGATTATAAACAAACAAACCTCGAAAGGTTCTCATGAATGCTCCTTCATCTATGTCATCCTTCTTAGAAAGCATGATAAAAGACTAAAACTTATTATTAGTAAAAGGGCTTGCTAAGAAGTATGCTTCTAGGAAATCATAGATTGGATCGTGAAATTCGAAACAATCCTCTTGAAAACTCCAAAATCCTTGAAAATATGAATTTTTAATTAGAAGCACAAGGTCAGGATGAGAATCTTGTGAAATACAACTGATCTGATAATAATCATCGAGCATGTCAAAATAGTGAGGACCCGACACGACAAAAGGATGAAGTGCCTCAACCATTTGACAAGTACCCAAAAGATGAAATGTTAAACCATGAATTTCATGAGATGTATAACAATTTTCATTAGATGTGGTGACGAGAAAAAAGTAAGTTGAATGATGGTCATTAGATACATAATCGTGATTATATTTGTTGATTAAAGCATCAAATTCCCAGTTTGTAATTATATGGGATAAATCAATTTGAAGAGTTTCACAAATGCTCTGCATAATAGAGTCATCTTCCTCGCATGGTGAATGTAACAAACCATTTTCTTGTAACTAGTTACACACTACACTAGCAATGTAATCATTATAATAAGTAAAGAGGAATGATAGTATAGAAAACACATGAAACCAGTTAGGCTAAAACGAGTGAAGAAGAATTTGATTCGCCAGATAATACATGCATTCACTAGCACTCAAGAGGATTTCAGGTGCAATGAAGAAAAATATTATCATCAGAATATTCAAAAAAAGGATCAGGAGTTGATTGTATGCAAAATAATGTGACAGGTATGACACCTTTGGCCAAAGATAATTTTTAGAATAATCAACTTTACAGTACCATGCTTCTATGAGAGATACACTCTCCAAACCTGATTTAAGAGAAATAGTTTCACATGGAGATGAACCAACTAGAATATAAACTTGAATCTAATTAGAAGTTGAATCTTGAAAGTTCGAAATATTATATCCACAATGCTAAACATACTTAAATAAAGAATTTACATTGAGTGAAACCATTCAGAAAGAAGAGTTTTGTGAGGAAAACTAGACCTAATTCAGTTCGGGGATCTTACCAGAGTTGTGAGATCCTGACATAACCATCAATTGAAGTCCCGAAACTTTCAAGGACTGTAAAATCATATTTTGAATATTGAACCAAATTATGCATGGTGTGAGGGTGGCCGCTTTCATTGATTTCAATTAGACCACTGCTTACCTGATGGCAACCATCTCTATTATTGATTTGATAAATTTCACAACTTCAAAAACTAGATTACTCAAGTCGAAACACTCTTCTGATCACAAATCTAGAGATGTATGAATCAAAGTAATTTAACGAGCAAGTTGATTAGAAGATTTGTCTTCCTGCAAAACAAGAGATGATACAGGATGGAAAGAATACTCAATGATTTGATTGTTTTCTCTCTCATCATGGACAACCTCACTACTTGTGTCAATTAGGAAGTGAACTCATCTAATGAATAACTTGAAGAGCCTGTAATATCTTCATCACATGTAGATAAATCACAAGTGGGAGAGCACAAGGGATAGTGAGATGAAGAGGAAGTTTTGATAAAAACATTTTCTTCGGCTAGAAGAGATTCAATATCTAATTTTGTCAAATCAATATCTTGTGGAGGAATGAAAAGGTCAGTTGGTGAACTTGGGCATACATCATCCCTCACAATCATGGAGTCATAATCATTAGGATGATGGTTGTCCAAGACTTCAAATTGATCAAGAAAATTGATTATGTTCGATTCATCACTAAGATTCTTAGATTCATTATCATCCAAGAGTGAAACAACACCATCTTCACGTAGAGGACTATGAAAAAGAGAAGAAACATCAAAAGAATCCTCACATTCTTGCTCCACTACCTGTGAAATGTGACTACCTTACACCTGTTCACTTATTAGATTTGGAAGAGATTGTTTGGGAAAATTTGGGGGCAAGGGGTCATGAGAAAGAGATGGTAGAGGATGACAAGTATCCAAATCAGGTTCAAGATTTAAATTATGAGCAGTAATATCATCTTATGGAATGGATAATTTATTCATCACCATAGGCCTCATGAACTATTCTAGAATTTCCTCCATAGGACCTGAATCATGAAAAGAAGGAGTAGCATGAGAATATGGATTACGAATTTTATTTGAAAATCTCCCAACTTGATTATCATTACATGGGAGCACCCATATTGGAACTGAAAAAGGAGGAGGACAAGGAACAAAAGGAGTAGTAGGTTCCTCCTCTGAAATTAGAGGTGCTTCATGGTTTACAAAAGTTGGGGAAGTAGAGACATCAAGGGGTTCAAATTCACCATGAAAAGAGATATGAACCAAACACTTAAAATTGTGCTTAAAGTAATCCCAATCTTTGTCTTCTCTAGGAAATTTGTAAAAAGGGTGAAGGAATCGATTTGAGAAATCCTCAACTAATTCATTAGGCTTCATTCTTAGGTGATTTATTATTTTATAAACATCTCGATAATCATCCCTACCGAAGACTTGAAAAATTCCTTGAGGAAATCATGAAAAGAATGGATGGAAGTATATGGTAAGGTATGACGCCATCGATTAATGTGACCTTCAAGGCTGAGGAAGAAAGATTCACAAGCAAAATCTTCATCATTGATTTCATAATATTCACAAAATTTAAGAAAAATAGAAATGTGCTCTATTATGTATGTTCCATCCTCACCATCAAACTTCAATCGAGATAAGTGATAAAGAGGCTCATTGGGGATTAAAATTTTACTGAGTGATAGGTTAGAAAAAAACCCGAGAGTATGATTTCAAGATGAGCAATTTAAGGTAAGAGATTCAGAACTGACTCAACGAGCACAACTTGTCATCTTGCCCTCCTTCTAGCACTATTTTGTTGATGGTCATGGAAATCCGTCAACCAACTTAAGGGGTCTCCCCAATGTAAAGTCCCAATTAGACATCACACCGTTTGGCGTAGGAGCCCCATTTGGAGTATCGACCTAGCTGTCGTGTATTGTTGTGGATTTTCCTTGGCTACAAAGTTAAACACGAGAGAGAAATACACAGGGCATCTTCAGATCAACAAGTGAGTATGCCTTGTGAAATTTTCAACTGCTGAAAGTATCAAGGTCCTTCTACCGAAACAAGGGAGAAAGGTCAGCCTTTAAAGACAAGTAATAGTACTAATCTAGAAAAGGCACACGAGCATGTACATAAGAATGAATCGTTGATCAACCAATGAAATAGTTCACAAGGAAGCAACGGTTGTTAAAGAAAATACAACACACCTTTAACAAGATAAGTTCCAAAGACACCAAAATAGTTCAATTTCCTTAATATAGATGAAAACAACCTACATTGCAAACATTTAATGAACAATCTTACAATATTCACGACATATGCATGAAATTGTATCGGCTTAATGAGCTTATGAATTAAGTAAAAATTCCAAGATACATCAAGACAATGAACACCACTATCACCAATAGTTGAGCATTAGAACAATCACGTGTTCCTCCAAAATAACTATCTTCCTCTCTAGTGCCTGGTAGGAGGAGGAAAGGTGAAAATTCCTTTACATGAGTAATTAGGGTGTATATATAAGAAATGGGGTGATCATTCACATCCCTTGTGACTCTTGGACTACCCTCATGACTTTTTTACTTCTCAATGACCTTTCCACTTCCTACATGACTTTTCATATTACATGGATGACTCTTGGACTTCCACTTTACATTACATTTCTTCATTATTGAATTTACATAATCCATAATGACATGGAAAATAATGACTTATGACAAGACATGACATGACACTGATGACATGGACTGCATGATGATGTCGTAGTGCCAATTTTTCCTTCTTGCTTCTTCTTTAATTTTTCCTTCAATAAGAGATGTATCTAATTCTTGATATTCATGAAAGATATGATTTATTCTTCATATCTACCCTCCAAAGTGTTGTGAACAAGATGGAGTCTTCATGTGGTCCTAGTCTTTGGTCTTTTGTTGTAATCTAGTATGGTCTCCTTCTCCATGTCGTTCATCATCATCTTGTCATGACATAATAGAATATATGCGACTACAATCCACTCATGACAAGACGACATCAGTCTAATAAATCCCCATCTTACGATGCTTCATGAAATCCCATGGTAGAGCTAGAACTAGTGGCTAATTGAGTCACTGGCTCAGGTATACTATGCAATACCTAGTTCAGGATGGTCAAGGTCAAGGGATTGCACAATTGAGGGACTCAAGGACTCAGGCTCAAGGCTTGAGCCTTAAGACATGCAATGTGTAGTTCTAGAGGCTTGGGCAGAGGGACTGCGTAGTTAAGGGATTCAAGGGCTCAAGTTGGAGGCTTGAAGCTGCGCATTGTACAGTTCTAAGGGATTGCACAGTTGTGGGAATTAGGAGGTCAAGCTTGAGGCTTGAAGTTTCCCAATGCATAGTTCTAGATGGAGAAAATTCTCAAGGATTGCATAGTTTCACAGCTCAAGGTGTCAAGGTGGAATCTTGATGCTTGACACTACACAGTGCGCAATTAAGGCTCACTAGGAGGCAGAAATTGCACAGTTCTAGAGCTCAAGGGTCAAATCTAGGCACAGTGACTGCGCAATGCATAGATCCAAGAGGCGAGGTCAGAGATTGAGGGTTAATACTGTATAATGCATAGTTCAGGGAGGTTAAGTGAGGTCAAGTTTCCTAGGAGTGAAACGGATGAGGCTAATTATGGAATCAGTGAGCCAAAGTGAACAAGGACAAAACTTGAGCATGATCAGACACTTAGAAAAATTGAATACACAACATTGATCACTCATAATAAATGAACAAGGTACTTCCCTCAATGCAACGACTTTCCCCAAGTGCGACACTAAAGGTACACTTTACGATGACAATGACGACACTTTTGCGACAGTGCATAAAAATTTGGGAATGAGTGTAACTCATATCTACATGACTAGATGGACTTATCAACACCATTTTTACCCTTTGAAACAAGCCAAAACTCCACTTTACACAGTAAGTGACACTTCCCTTTCCAAAAGGTGACATTTTCTATATAAGAAAAAAATGCAAATGAAACTTGGGATATGCGAGCGACAGTGAAAATAACACATGCTAGAGCCAAGATAACATGAAAACAACACCAATTAGGATGAAATCAAGAAAAGGTGACAACCAAAAACATGAAAGTGATACTCGTGAATGTGAAGGCGCGTAAAAATGACAGTTCAGAGAACTCGCCGAAACAACATCACAATCACAACCAAAAGTGAGAGACTCTCAATGAAATCACACGCTGATTGTCGACATGGGTTGATCATGTTAACATAGGTTGTCATTGATGTTAATATGGCACTAGTCGAGATGGAAAATATTGTTGAGATGCCTGGTTCCAAATGATGATGTCATAACTCTCGTTTCATAAGAATGTCATCAATTAATATGTCAAGTCACTAATGCCAAGTGTCAAGTATTTAGAAGCCCTTGATGACATATGGAGGACTACATTTGATGATGTCATATTCTTGATCAATGACCAAAATTGATGATGGCACTTGATGAGGTCTTGATAACATGGTTGGAAATCATTTGATGGTTAGAAGATTATTTTGGAGTTATCCTAATAATGTTGCACTATGACTACACTACTATATCATGACATTGTTCATGTGTCATGCTACATGGATGTTGCACTCATACATAATTTACTCTATGATCCTATGATGACATTGATAACAATGAAGAAGCCACACTGTCCCAAACCATTTATGCATACAATTTAAGGACATTCGCAAAGATAAATTATTTTGAAAACCTTGGAGGCATCCATTGAAAATGGATTCTAGACCATCCTAAAGAGGATTTTTTCCTCTTTCTAACGAGCCTTTATTTGCTTTGAAACTCCCAATAGTTTGTGAGATATTGAATTTTTAAGTTAAGGAAATTATTCGTAGCAGTGAGCTGACCTACACTCAGTCTTACAAGTTGGCCTCACTTCAAATAGACATGTCCCTTAAGTTATAAATGAAATCTCTATAAATAGACATCTAAAAACTTCATTTTGATTAGTAATTTAAGGAAGAATTCAGAGATGTGAAGTACAAGAGAAGACAGAAGGCCGAAGAGAACAAGGAGACTATTATTTAGGACAAAAAAGGATAATTCTATTTGGGCATAAAATCTTGGTCGAAGTTGCCGTATTTTCCATGGTCGAAATTGTCGTAGTTGTTGTACTCGAAACTGTCATAGTTTCCATGGTCGAAGATGTTGCACTTTCCGTGGTCGAAACTGTCATAGTTTTCATGGTCGAAGCTGCCATAGTTTTCATGGTCGAAGCTGTCGTAGTTGCCATGGTTGAAGTTGTCATAGTTGTTGTGGTTGAAGCTACCATAGTTTCTGTGGTCGAAGCTACCGTAGTTTCCACGATTGAAGCTTTTGTAGTTTCCATTGTTGAAGTTGTCGTGGTCGAAGTTGTCATAGTTTTTGTGGTCGAAGTGTTTATTTATTGAGATTGGACAAATATAGCATGTTGAAGTCTTCTCTTGAGAACAAAATAGGGAAGATTTGGAGAACTTTGTTAAGCAACATATTGAAGATTTTTGGAGATCATTGAAGACCATAATGCATTGAAGCCATTATGAGGTGACCTTGAAGAACTTTTGTTTTGGTAACTTGAAGAGTAGTGGTAACACCTTCATGTGAAGAAGAAGGTTGTCATTGATGATGTGACATGGAGACTAAGTGAAGGCGTAACTGAAGATTGATTGGGCTTGTTGAAGAAAACACTGGGAGTCGTGAAGTATAACCAAACATACCTTAACAAAGTGAAGCTATAAGGTTGGAGCCCTTGGGGTTGGTGCCTTGGAAAGTTCAAGTTGGTGCTTGGTAGATATAGGATTGGTGTCCTTGGAGTTGGTGCTCCTAACCTCAAGGTTGGTGCCTTAGATAAGATAGGGTTGGGGCCCTAGAGGATCGAAGTCCTCAAGAAACCACGTCGGAGCTTGAACCAGATATAGGGTTAGAGACCTTGAGGTTGGTGCCTCAAAATTGACAAGGTTAGAGCCTTGGAAGTCCAAGTCGGTGCTTGGCAAATACAGGTTGGAGCCTGGGAGATTGAAGACCAGTGCCTTCACCTAGGGTTGGAGCCCTACATATATTGTACTTGATTTATTGAAGAAATTAATAAAAGAATTTATTCTTATTGTTCATTTTGTGCTCTAAATATAAGCGATCTAACTGGTAAAAGTAACAATTGAAAAGAAATATTGATTCACCCCCCTCTCAGTATTTCCAACAGATCATCGCACAAGCACAACCTTGATGGACTGTGTTATGCATGTACACACTTGCATAAAAGAGTGCGCTTATGAGTTTATTGTAGTTTGAGCATGTGCAAGGAGGTGATTTTGACTCTTATAATCCAAGAGGGAGCTCAAAGACTGAACAAGACACCAACAAACCAAGAAGTACCTACGGAATGACCGATCGCAAGATCCCTAGTAAGCTCCAAAATTCGAGTGTAGGCAAAGTTTTGGAGGGTGTTTGTTGTAGCCACAACACATCCTTATTTAATTATATATGGAAGGTGATAAGCACTCATTAATTATATATTAAATAGATCTCCATAGCTAATTGTAGTTAACCATTAATTTTCCACCTTCAACCATGGTAATCATTATCAATCATGGTCAAGCGAGGTCAACAACAGTAATCATTGTCATTGTCAATCATGTTCAACTAAGGTCAACCATGGTAATCATTGTCAATCATATTCAACTGAGGTCAACCATAATCTACCTTGACCAATAATATTTGACCACCCTCTTCAACCATGGTCAATCTCGTCAACCCACTACAACCATTAATGTAATCAACATTAGCATTAACATTAACGTAATATCAAGCATGGTTAAGTGTGGTTGCCAATGGTCAATGATGGTGAACAGTGATATAACCATGTAATAATGGTCAACCATGGGAAACCAAGGTCTTCAACCAAAATCTTTCCTGTTAATCCCTAGGCATCCATAGTAATTATTCTCAATCATGGCCAACTGAATCAACAATGGTTTGCCTTAACCAATAATAGTTGACCCTCTTCAACCATAGTCAATATTAATGTAACATTAACACAAAAATATAATAATGGTCAACATTCATATAACATTTTTAGATTGATTTAACATTAATACTTTGTTGCATTAGTGATTGACTATAGTCAACCTTAGTGAACCTCATCAACCTTTTTCAATCCAACTATGCCCCAACTCTTCAACCTTTTTCAATCATGATGAGTGAGTCCCCCATATTAATAAATCTATTTAATACATTTCAACAATATTTTCCACCTTTACTATGCCAATCTACAAATCCCACATTTACTAATATAACTGTGATAATTTTAGCCCCAAGGGTTAGCTCAATTGGTCAAAATTAGTGCCTCGCCATCAGGAGGTCATAGGGTCCATTCTCCTTGAAGTCCTTGGTATTAGGCCTAGCTAATGGGCCATGGGACTAGATTCCCTTCGGGGTCGATCAGCCCAAGTTTTTCCGCGCCACCCCTTAACCAAGATGTCCTTATTATTATATTTACTATAAGAAATTACATTACTAAAAAAATAAAAATAAAAACTTCAACATATTTAGAATACATTGTTTATCTAGTAAAATCATAAATTTTCTCGAGAATTCCGTTCCGCTTATTAACTTACATGACTTAAAAATAAATAAAATCCTCAGCATTTTAGACAATGTTGTTTATCCATTAAAATTATATATTTGCTACAAAATTTCGTTCCACTTATTAGCTTGTAGTTTTAAAATTTTATCGATCAAGATATTAAAACTAAATTAATTGAATATTCTTATTCGAATATGATTAAATACTATTTGGTACAGCCAGATATACAACTTTATCATTTCAAGAGGTAATCAAATTGATAGCCATTGGCACACGCAATTGATTCCATCCCAGAATCTCAATAATGTTCGTCTTTTTTAAATTTCGACATTAACCTCTTCCATTTCAAAAGTATACCCATCATTAGTGGGTAGGGTATTGGTTTGGTTAGGTTTATTTAATGGATTCCAATATGATCTTGGCGGACTAAAGAAATTTGGAGTAAAGCAAGAAAAAGAAAGGAAGATCAAAGTAAGTGGTGAGCTTTATCTTGATTTTGTTAACAGGAGAGGGAGGAGGAAGGATGGAGAGGAGGAAGGATGGACAGTCTGGATCATTTAATGGCGTTGCTTCAAACTACTGCAGATGTAGAATCCCGTGAGAGCTTCGACAAACAAGCGTTTCTCGAAAAGCACGATTTCGCCCGTCAACGAAGGGAGGCCACAAGAGTAGCTCCTATTCAAACACTTTTCTCACTCACTCAACGAGTGGAGGCCACAGGAGCCTCACCAGTAGCTCCTATTCAATCACATTTCTCTGTCACAGATCTTACTAGCAGCAACGGCACAGCTTCTTTGATTCCACTGGAAAGATTGAAACACAATCTCACTCGTCAACAAATGGAGGCCACAGGAGCATCACCACTAGCTCTTATTCAATCACATTTCTCACTCACTGGCAGCAGTGGCACAGCTTCTTCGATTCCACTAGAAAGACTCAAACCCATTTCGTTAACCCAGTTGCAGGATGGGAATACGCACCACGGCCGAGTGCTTTACAGGACTCTCTGCGCCAAGGCCTACGGTGTATCCAGTGTCATGACTATCCTTGAGGACGATAATGGCCTTTCTATCAGGCTAGCAGTCACCGATTTGTCTCATTCGCAGACGATCATCGAGAGGATTTACCCCAAAGGAGCCAAGGTGGCCATCAGAGAGCCCCTTTATATGCGCGGCCTCGACGATAGCCCCATCATCTGTGTTGACTCTTCCAACATCGAGATGCTTGTGACTCAGAATGATAAGCAGGCAGAGGCAGAAGAGGACAGGAAGCAGGGCAACAACTGTTTCAGACAAAAACAATGGGAAGCAGTTACCAAGCATTATACGAATTGCATTGACGTCGTTCTGCTTCAGCTCAAGAACGGGTCCTCTAATGACGATCATCATAATATGGATAGCTTGCTCCACACGTATTCCAACCGAGTGGAGACAAGGCTTCAGTTGGAGAAATATGAGTTGCCGCTGGAGGATTCCGATAAGGCCCTTGCGATCGACTCAGGCAATCTCATGGCGCTCTATAGGAAAGGTCGCGCTCTAATCGGCCTGAGCCGGTATGAGGTTGCATGTGAAACTTTGGAGAAATCTAATGAGGCTAGCCTTGGGCAGAAGAAAATACAGGATGTGCTTTATAAGGCCAAGACTTTGTACTCCCAGAACCCCATTGTCTACAATGACATCTCGTACTTCCTGCTCGGTTTTGGGCCTCCTCCGGAGGTTGATGATTTCGTTGGTCCCGTGGAGATAAAGATGATCGAAGACGGCCGTGGCCGGGGACTTTACGCCACTAGAGAAATATCCATCAGGCAAATTTTGCTGGTATGCAATGCCATCGCAGTTATATATGAGGATAGGGAGAGCCCCTCACCCACTCTCCAAAGCATCTTGTCGCCGCAGTTCTCTGCACTGCTAAGAAATCACAGATATTGCTCCGACATCTTTATACTTTAATCTCGATGTCACCAAGCCCTACAAAGATCTGTATTATTTTGATTCAAATCAGGTCAAATGTTTAGGCTTGATCAAAGACCTTTGTGTCTCCCTAGTCCAATTCCCCAATAAGACAATTATAATGGACGTAGTAGTTGTTGACATTCCCACCAAGTATGGTATGCTTCTATCCAGATCGTGGGGAGAAAAATTGCAAGGATCCCTCCAACTCGACCTCTCTTATGCCACTATATCTGTCTTTGGGAAACCAAAGAGACTTTATAGAGAAACATTAATGAAGTATGTAGTAAGAAGTGAGGAAAAACCCCAAAATTTTCCAATATACTCAATCCATTCTGATATGGATTCTTTTATTTTATTTAATGATAACACCAGCCCTCCAACCGATGACAAGCCGTTATCTTTGGAGCAAGGAATGAACGTCAATGAGGAATTGGTTGCCAATACCCATGAAATTGGCTCAACAGCTAAGGCAACCAGCAACCAGCAAGAAGAAAATCCCGAAACAGAATTTACCAGTCCACCCGTTCCCCATACAACTGAAAATCTCAAAGAAAACCTCGAACGAGAAACCACATGGTATTTGGAGTTTGATGGTTCAGTTAACAAGTTAAGAGCAGGGGTTGGAGTGTGGATTTACAATACTCATGAGAATCACGCACACGGCCATGCCTACAGACTCAATTTCAGATGTACAAACAATATGGCGGAGTATGAAGCTCTTCTCTTAGGTCTCAAGTTGCTCAAAACCCTGAGAGCTACTACCATCTCCATCCTAGGTGATTCAGACTTGATCATACAACAGATAAAGGGTAACTTTGTCGGTAATGATAGCAGAATGAGAGCTTACAGAGCCGCTGTCAGCGAATTTCTTAGCGCCTTCAGTGAATTTGAGCTGGCCAAAATTGCACGAGACCATAATATTCATGCCCATAGCCTAGCCACCTTCGCTAGCACATGTAAGCTTCCCTTTGAACCAAATCACCATTTCACTGCCGAAATAAAACACAGACCTTCGGTCCCTAACAATGTCAAGGATTGGCAGGTATTCCAAGATGATGCCCAGATTAACAATTTTTTGACTCTGGAGGACGAATTCTCCAATACAAACATTGACATGGATGCGATAGCTGAATCACAACATTTAGTAGAAGAAAAACACCTGACTCTAACAGCTGCAACAGCTAAACAAATCCTAAGCCCAACTATTTTTGAAAGTACAAACATAGGGCAGCTGAAACAAATTTGTTCACAGAAGACAACCAAGTTAAAGGATGAGTTTATTGATCTGAAAGGAAATTGTCATGCGGAAAGAGTTATTTTTGCTGACAAAACTAACCTTCCTAGGAGTCTAAGACTCTCTAGTGACAAACAACACAATTAAGAGCAATCCTTCCCTAAACATACATTATTCTATGAGAAACCAAGTGTTTTTCGATCCTACCTCAAGTCCAACGCTTGTTGTAGCAGTCCAGCCTCGTCGATTCAGATGAGCTCCTCCTTCACTTTGAAACCTGCATACACTAACAATCAAACGATTACATAACACCTGAATAATCCATAAAATAAAGCATATTCAACCTATAGACCAAGGAGTATATGAAACAATTCATTAACAACAAATCATTGAGAAGAATGGACTTATTTGTATTAAGGAAACAAAAAAGAAACCATTACAACCTGAGCCTTGGTGTTGTGCAAGTTCCTTCTAGGGTCCAGCAAGAGTTTTCCTCTACTTTGACAAGCTCACCCACTTCCAATATGACAACAAGAAAGGATGGTAATCTCTCCTCACAAGTTTACAATGGAAGTCCTATTCTAGCAGCATCTACCCTTTGGAATGTTT
>APFE031256784.1:0-12735 GCA_000404065.3 Pinus taeda | reverse complement strand
TATATATATGTTAAAGGTTCATTTTCTAAACAACTTGGATTGCACCAACATTAATACATCAGGGCCATGAGAAATCTACATTTAAGCATTCTTGGGCCAGAACAATATTGTGATGGGTGACCTGCTGGGAAATTTCTAGTTGTTATTATTTTTATTTTTTCACTTTCTTTTGTCTCATCCGTATACTATCCCGATCAAAAAATCTCCCCATGCTTGGTTCCTTCAGCAGGGTTTCACGGTGTGTCATCTGTTTGTCATAGTTCCACTAGTATTTGCTTTCAGTTATGTGGCTCCACACTCATGACTTTGTCCTTGAACAATGAAAAAATGCAGGCTTAAATATTTATTTTAGGGTGGATTATACAAAGGCCCAATCTGATGGGTTGGTTGGCATAATGTATATAAGGTATGTGGGTGGGTGGAGGTCTCGGGATAAAACCCACAGGCCTCTGCCTTTTTGTTTGTATATATGACAAGCCCCTTCATGTTTATGTGCCCACCACTGGTTATAACTATAATATAAAACCAATCCCATTAATAATAACCAATATTTAATATGGTTTTAACAAACCACACATTTTTTTTTGTTATACGGTTAATTTTAACATATGGTTTGAAAACCATATAACCAATGGACAATAATATAACCACATTTTATTTTATGTGGTAATTTAATAATTGATTTTATATTTTAAAAAAATGGTTTAGTTTTTATGGTTATTTTAATTAATTAATTTTTTTGGTAGGGCCCAAGGACCTAGTGAGCTAGTGACTAATCAGCACCAGTATTGCAGCAAGGATGCTGCAATTCCTGTGCTACCAACTTTACTTATCAACCTGAATTTCATACAAACTTGCAGGTGAGAATGCTATATGCACAAGTAAAAGTGAAGGTCCTGCCTGTTGTCACTGTTCATCTGGAGAGAGAACCTAGGGGTTCCAAGTTAGACTTCTATAGAGTTAGAAGAAGCTTGATTCTTTGATGGAAGAAGAGAAAATCTATTCTAAGAGAGCTACTTTACTGCAGTAATGAAGAAAACAACATGTAATGCTAAATCACACCATATCCTAATTAAACATTTAAACAACTATGCTAAGAAGAATTGCTAAATCAACACTAACCTAATGCTGCTATCTAAGTTATAGAAGTACAGAGCATCAAACCATAGTAATGTGTAAGCAAGGAAACTAACTAATTCTGTTTTCACTTTTTTGGCCCTTTTTGGTAAAATCAAGCATGCAATTTAATTGTTCTTGTGGATGTGATAAGTGGATGGAAGGTGGTTGAGGATGGCTAGAAGGTATATGGAGTGTTTGGATGGTGTGGAAGGGTCCTAGAAAGCATTTTGTGAAAGGAAATGCCATTGATATAGAAGATCAGGCCAAGAATGAACTCATTGTGTAAATATTTATTTATTAATACAGAAGTGCGATTTCTGAGTTTGTGTGGTGTGTATTGAGTAATTGAATTATGAAATATGTGTGGATTAGAGTAATTCTGCAAAACACAAATGTGCAGGGAATTCAAAGAGAATCCGAGAGAGAGGACATTGCTTAGAGGAGTATTGTGATGATCAGACAGTGTTGGAGTTTGATTGAATAACCAAATCAAATCTTAGGAGTGGCAGTGTTTAAATAATATGCAAAACAAAGTTCGGGAAGGAGTCAAGCGGAAGAGAAATCGAAGATCGAAATCAATGAAAGGAAGAAGTAATGAAGCAATAGTGCATAGGAACCGTTGGATCAGTCGGATCAACGAACACGATTAATAGAAGATGAGTGACATAGATCTTATCGCAAGAGCTTAAGTTAATAGATGGATGGATCACATCAAGTCACGTGTCGACAAAAGGGTGGAAAATGTGTAGAATGATGGAGCAGTCTTCATAGGTGGTAAGTAGTATCTTGCGTGCCCTAAGAGCTATAAGGGTATTCCTAAATTTCACGCGATTAGCCTAAGTGGGTGACACGTAGCACGGGAAAACCACTTTTTTTGCGCGCTCTCAATCGGATATCGGTCATGCAAGAATTCACGTGAGATTGTGCGATAGCAGTTGGATCATGCAGTATTGATCAACAATGGAGATTAGCCAAGCTAGTTGGCGAGTGGGTGACGTGGTAGCCATTGGATCAAGTGAGATAGATCGACGGTGGAGATCGACCAAGCTAGTTGGCGAGTGAGTGACGCGATAGCCGTTGGAGCAAGTGAGACAGATTGACGGTGGATATTTGGAATGCCTAAATTCAAATGTTGAAATGAATACGTCAGCTATGCAACACACAGTTGACAGTGATTGGTCAAGTTTGTCGTGGATCAGACGGTAAGGAAATCCACGGGCATAATCTGATTAAGATGTGATTTATTAGCTTCCACTTGAACATTTCAATGTGTCTTGGGGAGTTTCAATGAAAAAGGACAAAAAAACTAGTGAGAGTGAGGGTGGACCAAGAGATGGTTGAGGTGGAGGTGAAAGATGGATGTTGGTGATGAAGTCTAGACCTCCTCCTAAAGTACCTGCAATGCTTAAATGTGTGTGTCTTCCAAGAACTATGCAACAAGATACATTCTCATAAACTAGAAAAGCATGAATCAGTTGCCCATATTATGCATGAAGAAAGTGTTGAAGGAAATGAGAATATGAGTGAGATATTATTACAGAAAGAGAGTGATGGAAAAAGATGACAATGAAATGAACCAAGTACTAAATCAAGACAACAAACTCCAAAGCTCATGCAAGAACTAGAAATCTGTGTTTTTGGGGTTGCTGAAGGGTCTCTTCCTCAAGTCATGGTCCCAAAGGGAGGAGGTGAGGTTGAGACACCTGACAACCTTACAGTGATATTTTTATCTTTGCTAACCTGCTAATTGAAAGAAGGCACAAATGGAAGCAAACTAAAACATAACCAATCTACTCTACACTGCTGTAATGGAAATGTAGCTCAATAAAATGAACAATTAAACCATGAATCTATGCTAGCATACATGTACAATAAAGAGGAGCCTTGGCTGCTAGGGTTTGGGCCTAAGCCAAGAGCTTCAACCCTTTGATTTAACTTAGTGCTGGCTCAAAACAAAACTCATTCTTATTATCAAAACCATGGATTACATAAAAAACTATCACAAGTCTTACAGCTCGAAAATAGAGTAGAGTTTTACAATAAAAAAATATGAATCCTACTGAGGTCCTAGGCCTCTCTAATTATACATTTGAAGTCTCCAATGAATTCCTTAAAATTAGGGAGGCTTGGCTCCCAAACTCGAGATAAACTGGTGTTTTGACTTTCACTTGCTTGGTTGCCTTCTAGTCCTCATGATTTGGTTGTTTGCACTTCGAGCTGATGGAGGAATATTCAAATGGAGGGGTACTAAATGAGGAGGATTTACCTCGTATAATTCCTCTCCCTTGTCCCATTCTAGTTTTGACTAAGGTCTTTGCCAAAATTCCTTGCTTTTGTCCTTTAATCCTGCATTAAATGCACATTAGACCACAAAGCAAAATATCCAACTCTAACTCATCTATTAAACAAAATATAATCAAAAGAATGCAATAAGTTGTGAGAATAGTTGGTTTGACTAATCTAGGATCTGAATTAAGGCCCATATAATTACCTAATGATGAGGCTCATCATCACCACCCCACTGAAAGTGTTGCTCATCCTCTAAGAAACTTAGTCAATTTCCATGTCCTTCATGGCTCTGGTAGCCTCTCTGACATTCCATGCCTCTACTGTGGTCTCTTCTTCTTGTTCATAGAAGTATTCTTTTCTTTTTACTGCTTCTCACTGCCTCTTTTCCTCTTCTTCTTTTCTCCCTTCTAGCATCCCTAGGAGTAGTGGTGGACTGAGTTTTAGGCCTATCCAATTGACGTTCAACCTTTGCATTGATTGCTTATACATAGGTGTCCTATTGAGTGCCTCTCTCAACCTTTGAGGGAAGTGATATTCTCTAATCTTCAAGCTGTGTGGTAATGTGTTCCATCTCCTTAAGCAGGCATGTATACTATCATCTCCTAGCAGCCTAAACATATCCTTAAAATGTGAAATTGCTTGCTCTTGGGTAGCAAGATATCTAGGTGCCAACTGAGGATCATTTGCAATTAGATTCTGGGTGGTGATTAGGGCCATGGGATTTGATTGTTCAGCTCTGATGAAAAGATGTTCATTTTTCTCTTTGGCCAATTTTCTTTTCATCTCTACAACCCTTGACTCCTCATGGTTCATCCATGATGCCAAATCCATTAATTGGAGATCTCTTAGCTCGACATTAGGATCCCAAACATTAATGTCTGTGAGGGCCATGTTGTGCAAGTAAAACTCTGCCATTTTGGCCCTATCCTCAATGTACTTTGATCACAAAGATCAATAAACTGCATGTAGTCCGAAAATGACATGGTGCCCCTTTGTGCTAGTGTTTTAATATGAAATTGCAACCATTTTTCTTTGAGGTAAAGAGCATAGGATTTTGCTAGCATCCTACACTGGATGGCCTCCAAGGAGAGGTTGGCCATACATGCTAGTTGGTTTTCCCTTTCCTACAGCTATCCTCTCAGCCATGCATTTTCCATCTCGAGTTGATCTCTCATTATTTCTTCTCTATCCCTTAAGCCACTTAGATCTTTGCCCATTTCCTTGAGCTTCTCTTCCATGTGCTGAATGTCTTCCACCCCTTTTGACTTGGTGATTTGCATCCATTTGTGGATTTTTGCCTTCTCCTTCTCAATTTTGAAAAACAATGGGATGGAAAAATTTCGAGGTATCACCTTGCCTCCTTCAGTAAACTGGTAGTAGGAGTCTAGGTTAGGTTGGGGACTTGGTTCCTTTGTTTCAAGGTCTTCCTCTTTTGTTTCTTGCTGCTCCCCTACCTTGCTTTCCAATTTATGTGCTTCCTGTAGTTTTAGCTGTGGATCCTGTAGGGTGGCCTTACCCTTTAAGGAAGTTGATCTGGTACTAGGCCTCCTTACATAAGTGATTGGTGATTTAGGGGAAGTCATTTTGTCTCTTGTTGTAGGGGAATATTCAATCTCAATAGGGATTTTTGTTAATATTTGTGGCTTCCGTTGTTTGATTCTTGTGCTCTTTCTTGTTCTGAAATATAGAGTGGTTTGCCTCCTTCTTTTCCCTTTTTGCTTGACTAGGGTGCTGAGAGCAGTGAGGGCATCTGCTACCTCCCTCTCAGGGGCCTCTGGAGACACCCTAGGTGACTCCTCCTTGTATTCTTCCCCTTTGGTTTCAATGCCTTCTTTCTCTCTGTTTTTCTTATCTTCTTCCTCTTGCTATTCTTTCTCATCTCCATCGGTTTCTTCCTTCATTTCCTCCTTTGTTTCAACATCATCCTCCTTCTCTTCTTCCCCTTCTTCTTCTTCTTCATCATGTTCCTTTGTATTAGTTTCTTCTTCATCCATCTCATCCCCATCTAGCTTGTATCTTCTTCTTCTTCTTTTTCCTCCTCCTCTCTAACAAAAGAACTAACATCATAGGTGAGGGTTTTGATGTCATCCTCTGCTGGTAAGTCTTTGAGGACTGACCATGTTATAGGGATACTGAGGTTTTGGAGGGCATCCTCAATGAGGATCATGATCAACCCATGGTGAGCCAATTGTTGGGAATTCCGTTCCTTTACTTTGTTGTTGGAGTCTATGAGTGATCACATAAAGAAATAGGGTATGCTGAGTCTTTAGTGAACTGGTGTTTCTACCCCAAACCTTAATTCTTCAAGCATCCTAAAATGGTAGCCATAAGCAACACTGTATCTACCCTCACATGAGATATATTTGATGAGTTGGTAACCTACCTCACTCCATGGGTATGGCAGACTATCCCTCCTTACTCCATTTTTATCCTTTGTGGGTTCTTCACCTTCTAAAAATAATTTCCTTTTTTTCCACCTGATTGCCTGCTTTGTCTTCTTTCTCCATGAAATTCCTAGGGGAAGTGTGGTGACCCTACTGATGAGCTCTGGGGTGAGATCTATAGTGAGCCCTCTAACTATAACAGTGGCATGGATTCTGCTATGTGGAGTGAGGGAATGAGAAAATTCTTGAGCCACCTCATCATCATACCCTGTGAATTTTTCGAAAAACCCCACCCGTTATTGTCTTATAAAGATTTCAAGCACTTGGGGGTGTTGTTGTATCCTCATAGTGTTTGTGGGTTCTCTCCTATTAAACCCTCTCGCTATATTTCTTATGAGGCTTGAGGAGGAAATGAGAGGTTTGACACAAGAATTTTAAATTAAGGAGAAAATAGAGTTTCCTGTGTATGTAATTCACTTCCCACGGTTGTTATATCTACTATATTTTAGAGCATTTATAGTTCATTTTCTTGTAAACGGGGATGTATTTTTAGATCCTACCTCTTTAGAATGGTGGCAGTGGACAATTCTCATGATATTCCCTCTTGAACGCCTCTCTACCTATCTTGTAGACTATCTCTGTGTATCCTGTAGACTGTTCCTGTAGGAATTCTTGTGCATGCTCCTGTAGAAATTCTCTTGCTGAATGATGGATCCTTGCTTCTGGTGGGTAACCAGAGTTATGAGAGCAACTTGAGTGAGGGAGTTTCGAGGAGGTGGAATGCATGAATGCATGCAAGAAATGTTTTGTTTCCCTTTATGGCTTTTTGGGGTGAGGTGGTGTGCTGGTAGCAGAGGTACGTTTCCATTTTGGGACAGTTGGTCCCCACTACCACCTCATCATTCCTGCTCCTTGTAATTAGATCCCACCTCATAGATCTGTAGTTAGCCACTTCTTGTCCTACTCCTCCTCTGTCTTTGAGTTAACTGGCCACCTTTTCACTTATAAACCAACTACCTCATAATACTGACAACTTTTGATCAAATGATGCATATGAGTGAGTAAGCGAGATACTTACCTGTGGTCTCGATGCCATGCTACAGTTTCCAAAGATCGGAGGTGCTGCATTGTTTAATTATTGCATGTCATTCATCTTCCTCCTTTGTTGTTTGCTGATGGTTTCTTGGCTTTTACAAGTGTCTGTGGTTGAAGATTTGATATTGTTGCTGCTGTGGAGCTCCTGGATCATCCTAGTGAAGACCTGTAGCTCATGATTGATATTCTATGGGATAGTCTACTACAGGATTTCCTACAAGATGTCCTGTAGCTGCTTCTCCCTTAGAATTTTTTAATCATGTTGCTAGTTGGGGTTGTGAGGATGCTGTAATGAATGGATAGAGGGAGTAGGAGTGTGTGTGGAGCAAGGGATATTCAGGTAATGCTCTTACTCTCCTCTGTTTTCCCTTTTTCCCTTCTTTTTTTCATAACTGGCAGAAACTGATCTCTTTTTGTTTTGAATGTTGAGTGCAGGGATGATGGTAATGGATGAGGTGAGGGGTTAGATAATGTCTAGAATAAATGTTTGGGACCTAACCAACATACCATTCACCCTCGAATTGCTTCCTGTAGGATTTCTGGGCCACTGTAATTCTTATAGGATCATCCTGCAGGTTTTTAGGGGATCTTGTAGGAATATAGGGGATCCTATAGAAAACACAGTCTTCGCCTAAATTGAAGCAATGAAGTGATAAAAACAATGGAATTGATAGAGGGATGCATGGTAATGAGGAGATGAATATATGTGAGGCAGGGTTCCCTTTGGATCTTCTCTTTGCTCCTTGGTTGTCTTTCTCGCCAACCTGCAAATAACAATTATGTCTTTTTTCTCTCTTTTTTTTTTTTTTGAAAAACACCTAGGCCGCCTTAGAGAGGTTTTCACCCTAGATGCTTTCCCTGGGCACATCAAGGAAGGTTTTCACCTAGGGATCTTCTTATTCTTTTTTTCCCCTTTTTTTCATCATTGGGCTGCCTCACGAGGTCTTCAACCCAAAGATGGGACTCACTTGCCTCATGGAGGTTTTCACCTGAATCCTTATTCTTTTTTTCTCTTTTTCAGTGACCTAATGAGGGAGGAGCTGGAACTTGCTCCACCATCATCACTATCTTATTGATATTGTCAATGAACTTTTGCTTTGATAAAGGCCTCTTGTACATTTTCAATTGGTGTCCATTAAAAAGCAATGGAATGGCTTCTTCATTTATAGTTCTGATTTACACTGAACCATTATCATGGAATCTTTCCACCACATAAGGTCCAAGCCATCTTGTCCTTAGCTTTCCCTTGAAGTATTTATACCTAGAATCATATAACAATACCCAATCGCCCTCTTGAAATTGCTTCTCCTTAATGTGTCTATCATGCTAGATCTTCCTCTGAAGTTGAACTATCTCTGTATATAGGAGGGCCTACATTTTGAATTCACCCAAGCCATTCAAGTGGAACAATATTTCTTTCTATGCATGACTGAGATCCAAATATAGTTGGGCTGCCATCCTCAATGTGTTATATTCAAACTCAATGGACATTAAAGCCTTTTCCCCATAGACCAGCTCATAAGGTGTAAATCTAGTGGTGGTCTTCCATGTTGTATTATAGGCCCATGTGGCCTCAACTAGTCTCTCCGTGCAATCCTTCTTGCTGCTGCTCACTACCTTGGTTAAGATGCTCTGCAGTTCCCTGTTGGTCACGTCCACTTGCCCATTAGCTTGTGGATGATAAGGAGTGGAGGTCCTATGCTTGATTTTGTGATAGCTGAGCAGTTATTTGATCATGTTGGAGGTAAACTGGTTGCCTTGGTCTGTGACTAGATCTCTAGGATACCCAAATTTGTAGAATACATTCTCCCTTAGGAACTCAACCACCTTCTCTTCTGTTGCTGCCTTAATCGCCTTGGTTTTAGCCCACTTAGTCAAATAATCAATGCACACAATAATGTATTGTTTTTTCTTTGAAGGAGGGTTGATAGGTGCAATGAAGTCCATGCCCCACTTGTCAAATGGCTTGAAAGTCACTTGAGGTTGTAGGAGCATTTCATCTCTTGGAGTAGGCTTTCCCATTCTCAGGCACCAATCACATTGACTAATGTACTTTTTCACATCCTGATGAAGAGTGGGCCAATAATAGCCTGCTTGTAACATTTTGAATGCTATCCTCTTCACTGCAAAGTGACCTCCACAAGGTCCATCATGATAGGTTAGAAGGATGTCAAAAACTTCCTCTTCCCTTACACACTTTCTCAATATTTGATCTGGGCCAAGTTTGGAAAGATTACCCCCAATCCAGGTGAAGGGGGTGCTTTTCCTAACTATCTTGCTCTTTTCTTTGGAGGGAAAGTTTGGTGGGAACTGTTTTGATACCAAATAGTTTTCTATATCAGAAAACCATGGGGGGAGAATTGAAATAGAAAACAAATTCTCTTTTGGTAACTAGTCATCCACCATTCCTTATTCACCTGCGGGTAGATTCATCCTAGATAGAAACTATAACAACATTTTCTTTACCAGGCTGATCAACAATAGTTAGATCAAACTGTTGTAATAAAAAAAAACCATCTTATAATTCTAACATTCACATTTGTTTTTTTCATTAAATATTTGATTGCAACGTGGTGAGTATGCACAAATGTTTGGTAGCCTATAATGTAATGCCTAAATTTGTTTAATGAATGCACAACAACCAGGAGTTCCTTTTTGGTCACAATATAATTTAGCTTAGCCTTTAACAGGTTCTTACTGATAAAATAGATGGCATAGGGAAATTTATCCTCTACCTGACCTAAGGCTATTCCTATGGCTTTGTGTGAGGCATCAACATGAATATGAAAAGGGGGGGCCCAGTTTGGGCCTTCAAGAATTGGTGCAGTGGTTAATTTAATCTTTAAAATGTCTAAGGCCTCTTGACAATTTTTTGACCATATAAACTCGGAATATTTGGCCAACAACCCAAATAAAGAAGAGGCAAACTTGCTAAAGTCCTTTATGAACCTTCAGTAGTATCCACCTAACCCCAAGAAACTCCTGAAATCCCTCTACTTTTGTGGAGGTGGGACCCTTTGGATGATTGCTATTTTGTTCGGGTCCACCCACAATCCTTGCTGAGATATTGAATGACCTAGCACGGTCCCTTCAGTCATTAAGAATTCACATTTTTCTGAACTGAGAGACAGGTTCATTTCAATGCATTTATGCAATACTTTTCCTAGGTTAGTCAGGGCTTATTGAAAACCACAGCCATAAGGTGCAAAATCATCCATATAAATTTCCACTGCATCAGGTACTAATTCGATGAAAATACTCAAGACTGCTCTCTGGAAAGTGGCAGGAGCATTGCATAGGCCAAAAGGAAGGACCCTATAGGCAAAAGTACCCCAAGGATAGGTGAATGTGGTCTTATCCTGGTCTTCTGGGCATATTTGGATTTGGTTGTACCCACTGAATCCATCTAGGAAAGAAACAAACTTCTTCCCTGCTAGGCCATCTAGCACTTCGTCAATGAAGGGTAGGGGAAAATTATCCTTCTTTGTGGCTTTGTTAAACTCCCTATCATCAACACAAATCCTCCACTTACCATTTTTCTTGGGAACTAACACTAAAGGAGAGACCCACTCACTATCGAAGATAGGGTAAATGAATCTTGCATCTAGCAGTTTTTGCAGTTCTTCTTTGACTATATCTTTAAGAGCTAGATTCATCCTCCTTTGTGGATGTCGGACCGGCTTGCAAATTTCTTTGATGTATATGTGGTGAGTACACACTAAGGGGTGTACTACCTTCATTTCCTTGTAACTCCAAGTGAAGGATTCTAGGTTTTCTCTCAACATGTTGCATAGATTTTCCTCTTCGAGAGCAGAAAGAGATGGAATAATTTTCAAAGTTTTCTTTCAACCAAATTTTATGGTTTTGACACGGAGTGGGTTGGAATTGGCCAAGCATAAATCAATTGGATGATTATTCTGGGTTTCCCTTACTTCTTCTTCTAATGGTAATGAACTAGGAGTTGGACTTTGGAGCAGGTGTTCAATTAAGTCATCCTCATCTTGTTGTCCTCCTCCTATGGTTGCTTCCAAAGCATAAAGTTGGGCAGAATAAACCTCGTCTTCTTCCTCCTCCTCCAACCATAAAGGTAAATACCGCTCCAGAGAAGGTTGAGTAGGAGGGTATAGGACTAACTGCTTGGACATATGCTTGTTCTTGATGGTCATATTCCCAACTCTGTAGCTAATATAAGCATCAGCTGTGGCCAACCATGTCCTCCCAAGGATGAGAGGGTAACCAGTAAGCTTAGCCTTAGGCTAGATAACTAGAAAATCTGCAGGGTACTCCTAAGAGTCAATGGAGACCATCATATCCTCCACAATTCCCTCAAGGGTGACTGTGGAATGGTCTACAAGTTGCAGAACTATTGTGGTGTTCCTCAATGATCCTTGGAGGTTGAGTTTGAGCATGGTGCCCTTGGTCATCACATTAATGGCAGCCTCAAGATCGATCAGAGTGTGTGGGATGATGGTGCCATTGATGTGCATATCTACTACAGGGCTTCCAGGGTCCAAATATTTCAAACGTATTACCTTCCCTAGCATTAAGTTGGACAACTACCCAATGACATTAATGGTAGGGGCATCTCTTTTTCTTCTTCCTGGATGCTTGAAGCATTTCTCCTTAATCAACTTATTGTAAATAGGAACATCTTTTATTTCCTGGAAAAGGGGGATCTTTACACATAGTTTTTTCAATTCTCCTAGAAGTTAAGTTTCTTTTGGGGTAGGTTGGAGAGGTTGGGCTAATTTCTCAGGAAAGGGTGGATATAATTTAAGGTTGCTTTCCTCTCTTTCTTGTTCAACCTCCCTATGTGGAGAGGGAGGTTGGTTATCTGGGAGAATTCTCCCAGATCTTGGGTTGATCTCCTAGATTTCTACAACATAAGTTGGGTATGATGTCTCTCCATTGTATACTTGTTGAGCTTGCCTATTGTTCATATTTGGATTTGGCTTGGCAAGCATCTGGGGTTACTTGGGTGGAGCAGAGTCTATGAGTTGTGGTTGGGTAGGTGGTGGAGACAATAGAGCTGGAGAATTGTTGTATTGGGGCCTCCACCCTTGGAGTGGGGTATTCCACTGAGGTTGTGGCAGAACGTAAGGTTAAAATGACTAGCTGGATGGTTGGGAATGATACTGAGATGCATAGGACCAAGGAGGGGGTGTAGACCAGGAAGGATGAGCAAGGGTTCCCCAAGAAGGTATAACTGTGGTTTGGTTGGGGTTGTAATATGCGTGGGATGACCCTTGCATACCATGCTGGTCTGGTCTAGGCCCAGGAGGTCTCCTTTGGTTGATGTAACAAAGTTGCTCAGTGACCCCTTCATCTCCTTGATATACAACTTTGAGTCTGGGTAAAGAAGGGCACTTGTTTGTGGAGTTGTTTTCTTCACAGATCGAGCAAATCTCAATGCATTTCAATGTAGATTCACTCCCAGGATGCCTCCTGGTGCATCTAGGGAAAAAGATGGCCAAGGGTCTCTCTTCTTCCTATTGCTTCCTTTTGATGTTCATGGTGTCCAATTGCAAGGCAAGGGTTTTCGACATCTCACTTTTGAAATCTTCCAGCATATTCCCAATTTACCTGTTATCTCAAAATCAAGCCCTGGAAGGCTACAAACCAGGAAGACTTCAAGTAACTGTTTCAAAACAATCTTTTGACTAAGGCTTAGCCTCCTTAGCCTGAGAGGGCTCTCTCAAAGGGTTATTGATTTTGACTAATAATTAGATGGCTAACTCTTGGGGAATAACATTGACAAATATGAAGGCTGGATAAACATTACATAAGTTTCCATTGGGCCTATGGAGTCAATCATACTTCAGTAAACAATGATACTGCCTTTACATAG
>APFE031256773.1:0-10581 GCA_000404065.3 Pinus taeda | reverse complement strand
AGGTGGTCATGCTTGTTGGACTCCCTTGTAACCCCTGTGGGTACCCCTTCGAGTAGTAGCGCATTAGACAAAACCACGCACGGACTGTCTTCCAAGTACCCTCTGGGTATATCGGAAGCCCCCTAGCTCCTTTGAAACCTCGCCATAAATAAACCGTCGGCTGTCTTGCTGCTACAGTACACCGAGAAAAACACTTGAAGAGATTACTTGCCCGTACAATAGGGTAGTCAGGTTGTACGGCTAAGGGTACGGTTGATCCTCCTTAGTTAGAGCCCTAAAACATTGGGCTGAGTACTACTGTCAGACCCTTATGTATATTGCGATCTGTAGCACCTGACACTCCTGGAGACCATAGTTCCCTTTTCTATCTTGGGATCACACATAATCTCTATCAGATCAGATCTCACAAGGGGGTTTTTAGCAGCAACAGAAATCAGTCCCGCAGTTGCGAGTTAGTAGACCAGCCATTTCAATCTATTAGATCCATCAAATCCACAGTAGCAATCTGTTCTGCCAATCAAAGCTATCTGATAAGCCATTCAGATCTCTCAGATCTGAGTAGTTATGTGGGGTTCCTATACCGGGGTGTGATTTTCTCAAGACTTTTGGCAGCATTGACATTTTGAGGATTCGGCTAAGTCGGAGACCCCCCGAGGTGCTTATTGGTGATCTAGCCCATAAGAATCAGCACGACGAGCTGAGCAAGGTGGTACCATTCAATTGTTAGTGAAAAAAAAATCAGGCGGTCCCAAATTTCAAGTACATCGGGTCGGTGCATGGTAGCAACTAGAGCTCAAGCTATGGCCAATGAGAAGATCGACGAACTTGAACAATCCTTGCAAGCCATCCAAGCTTAGCTTGACAAACTAACTGAAGCACTCTCTAAGGGCAAGAAGGAAGCCAGCGAGGAGGCGTATATTGGCAATGGACACAGTGAGGATGAGTCTAGCCACTCTCTTCACCTCTGGGGCACCCACCAACAATCCCGTCTGCGACCTCCCAAGCTGGATATGCATAAATTTGATGGTTCTCACACGGCCGCATGGGTAGCACAAATGGATCAATATTTTAATTTGAATAACATCTTAGATAATGAGACTCAACTTATGGTGGCGAGCATGTACTTGGACAATGAAAGATGGCAATTGTGGGAATGGCATCAACATGGCAATGGCAGTTTTTCGACTTGGGCCACCTTAAAAAAATCTCTTACAGAGTGCTTTGAACATGAATCTTCTTTTTTGGGTCATCTCACTAAGCTCTGACAGACTGGCACAGTGGATGAATATGTTACAGCCTTTGAAGCCTTAGCTTTCCGCACTAGGGATCTCCCAGATGCGTTCTACATGGAATGTTTTATCAGCGGTCTTAAAGAGGCCATACAAGCCCACGTCCAACTGCACCACCCTCCCACATGGTTGGAGGCTTGCAAGGTAGCTCGTAACATGGAACGTGCATTAGCGGCCCAGTCCATTCGCCCAAATTTCACCGCCAAGGGTCGCCCCCCACAGGCTCACAGCACGACTCAAACACTTAAGGTTCAAAAGGTGTCACCTGCAGAAATGGCCGAAAGAAGAAAGCAGGGATTATGTTACTACTATGATGAAAAATACTCCCCTGGTCATAAATGCAAGGAGCCCAAATTTTTTCAAATTGATGCCACTAATTACAGCTCATCGGAGGAGGCCCCACCACTTGAGGAACCTGAGGAGGAAGAAGAGGAAAACCAGAAGGACAATGTCCCTGACGAACCAGTTATTTCGTTGCATGCTTTGGCAGGGATTTCTTCACCTCAAACTCTCAAAATCAGAGGTTTTATTAAACATCGCCTCGTAGTAGTCTTGATTGATAGTGGAAGCACACATAAGTTTATCCATCAAAAAGTCGCGGAAGCAGTGCAGGTTGTGTACGAGCAATTTCGAACTTCCAAGTCCAAATTGCAGGTGGGGGAACAATGAAATGTGAAGGCCACTGTGAAAATGTCAAACTTCAAATGGGGGATTATCAGTTGAAGACCCACATGTTTGCCATACACATGGGAGGGTGCGACATTGTCCTCGATGCTGAATGGCTTCGCACTCTTGGGCCAATCACAATGGATTTCCAGGAGTTATGTATGAGCTTTAAGCAGAACAACTCCACACATACCCTCCGCGGACTCCAGGTGGGATCTCCCTCTATCATCAGCTCACATAGGATGGAAAAATTGCTAAAAAAGGGCCATCATAGAGTTATATCTCAATTTAATATCATCCAGGCCATCGAATCCAATTCTCTGCTGATTCGTCCTGAGATGCAACAGATTTTAAATAACCATCTGCCAGTATTTTACAAGCCTCATGAGCTTCCACCCTCAAGAGGGTAACATGATCATAGCATCACCTTGGTTCCAGGGGCCTAACCACCAAATGTGCGCCCATACAGATATCCGTTCACCCAAAAGAATGAAATAGAAAAAATAATAAAGGAACTTTTGGAAGCAGGTGTCATTCATCCCAGTATTAGTCCTTATTCATCACCGGTGGTCATGGTACTCAAGAAAGATGGGGAATGGCGGATGTGTCTAGACTTCAAGGCCCTCAATAAGTTGATAGTCAAAGATAAATTTCCCATCCCAGTTGTTGATGATTTGCTGGATGAACTCAATGAGGCTCAATTCTTCACTAAGCTAGATCTTTGCTCTGGCTACGGCCAAATTCGCATGAAGGAAGTCGACATTCCAAAGACTGCTTTCAGAACTCATGAAGGCCATTATGAGTTCCTGGTCATGTCAGTCGGTCTTTGTAATTCCCCCTCTACTTTTCAGAGCCTTATGAACCACCTTCTCAAACCATATCTCAGGAAATTTGTCCTTGTCTTCTTCGATGACATCCTCATCTATAGTTGCGCTTGGGCTGCACATCTTCAGCATGTAGTTCTGCTCTTGCAACTGCTCCGCAAGCATAAATTATTTGTTAAGATGTCCAAATGTTCTTTTCGCATGGAAGAAGTTGAGTATTTGGGCCACATTGTGGGGCGTAAAGGTGTCAAGGTGGACCCCAAAAAGATCCACACAATGCAGGAGTGGCCTCAACCTAAGACCTTGAAGAGCCTGAGAGGATTTTTGGGTCTCACAGACTATTATCACAAATTTGTCCGCAATTATGGTCACATTACGAAGGCCCTCACTCAACTCCTCAAGAAAAATTCATTCTTCTGGAATGATGATGCACAACAAGCATTTATAGCTCTCAAAAATGCCATGTGTTCCACTCCAGTCTTAGAACTACCTGATTTCACCAAATCTTTTGTCATTGAATGTGATGCTTTGGGTATGGGTATTGGGGTGGTCTTAATGCAGGGAGGTCGGCCCTTGGCCTTCACAAGTCACCAACTAAGTGGGAAGAATCTGGGACAATCTACCTATGAGAAGGAAATTATGGCCATCTTACATGCAGTAGATACCTAGCGACCTTACTTGCTGGGGCGACGTTTCCAAATCCGCACAGACCATCACAGTCTTAAATATTTTTTTGAGCAACGCCTATCCTCCCAGAACAAAATAAATGGCTTTCCAAAATGCTAGGATATGATTATGAGATCATTTACAAGAAAGGGCACGAAAATAGTGTAGCAGATGCATTATCTCGCCAATTTGAGGAGGAAAGTACCCTGCTTGCAATTTCCCTTCCCATTCCAGAGTGGATTGAAGAGGCTAGCAGGGAATGGTTTTCACATCCCTGGCTCTCCCAACTCATTACTCAATTGCAGGCGGATCCAAATTCCACCAAGGGCTACTCGTGGCAGGATGAGATTCTTCGCCACAAGGACAGAGTTGTAATATCACCAACATCCACCCTCAAAAGCTGCATTTTGGTAGAATTTCACTCATCCCCCATTGCAGGACATTCAGGCTTTCAGAAGACATATGCTCGCACTAGAAGATCATTTTTTTGCACATGCATGAAAAAGGACATCCTTACTTTTGTAGAGGAATGTGATGTTTGTCAATGCCAAAAAGGGGAGACAGTCAAAGCATCAGGCACATTACAACCATTGGCCATCCCGACATCAATATGGACAGAGGTTTCTATGGATTTCATTATAGGTCTTCCAAAGTCAAGAAACAAGTCAGTCATCATGGTGGTTGTGGACTGACTTTCTAAGTATGCTCATTTTTGCGCCCTACCCCACCCGTTTACACCGAATTTGGTCGCTCAATCCTTCATGGATCAGATCTTCAAATTGCATGGCATGCCTACTTCTATTGTGTCTGATCGTGACCCAATCTTCACCAGTAATTTTTGGCAGGAACTCTTCAGGCTACAAGGCACCCATCTAAAACTCAGCACTTCCTATCATCCACAAATAGATGGTCAAACTGAAGCCTTCAACAAATGTTTGGAAGCCTACCTTAGGTGTTTCACTTCAGAAAAGAAACATCTGTGGGTTCAGTGGTTACCTCTGGTTGAATGGTGCTATAACACCAACTATCATGCCTCCACCAAAATGACTCCCTACCAAGTAGTATATGGTCAACTACCTCCTTCTCCTACTTCTTATATCAAGGGATGCTCAATGGTACAAGCAGTGGATCAACTCTTAGAAAGTCGTTCAACCATGCTCGCCCATCTTAGAGAGAATCTTCATCAAGCTAAAAACCGCATGAAGCAACAGGTAGATCAGCATCACTCGGAGCGCCAATTTCAGGAAGGGGATCAGGTATTTTTGAGGCTGCAACCCTATAAGCAAACATCACTCAAAGACAAGGGTTGTCAGAAACTATCTCCAAAATTCTACGGATCATATCAAGTACTTCAGTGCATTGGAGAAGTAGCATACAAGTTGGCTTTGCCGCCTACGGCAAAAATCCATCCAGTTTTCCATGTCTCATGCCTCAAGAAAGTGATTGGGAAAAATTGCAGAATTCAAACTAGTCTACTTGAATTGGACGAGGAAGGATCAATATGGCTCCAACCTGAACAGGTCATGGACACACGAGAACGACCCCTGCGTGGCCGAGTGATTAAGGAAGTCCTCGTCAAGTGGAAAGACACCTCTCAGGAAGATGCAACTTGGGAACCAGCCACTATTCTTCAACAGTTTCCGCAGCTTCAGCCTTGTGGACAAGGCTATTCTTAAGGGGGAGGGCATGTTAGGGTCCCACCCTAACCCCCTTATTTATGTAGTGGCATCACATCATAATAAAGAGTCAATAAAGCCCATATTAATAATTGTAAGTGGTTAACCCGCTATTTATTACGAGACCACAGTTAGTTGCAAATGAGCCTAGTATTAGGTAGATGGTATTAATAAAACCCATGGTATTGATCCATGGTATTACATGTATGGTCATATATAAAGGATAGAGACTCCCTGTGAGGAGAATCGTGTGTCTTATTTTGAATCGAGCTCTGCTCTATTGGAGGTCGCCCCCTCGAAGAGGCCAGTGAACATTACTTCTGAATAATAAAGTATTTGCTGTTGACTCTCACTATTCTATGTTCTGGGTATTTTTCTTCGCATATTCTATATTTGGGTATCTTTTGCAGGTTAAAAGCATAACAGGGGCTCTAAGAGGACTAAAAATTGTGGATCACTTCAATCTAACTCATCTACTCTTTGTAGATGACATATTAATTTTCTTAAGTGGTAGTGTTCTGGACACCACATCTATGCATGAGATTCTAAATCTCTTTTGCAGAGTAACGGGAATGGAAATCAACCAAGACAAATCCACCATCTCTTTATATGATTATACATAGCAGGAATCACAACTCTCTCTACAAAAATTTCCATTTCATGTTACTGACCTGAAGGAGGGGCTTAAGTATCTAGATTTCAGGCTTAAACCTATTGGGTACAAAATCGCTGACTAGACCTGGCTAATCACTAAAGTGGAGAAAAAAATAAATTGTTGGTGTCACAGGTTTCTATCTAGGGCAAGAAGATTAGTACTTATCAAATCAGTCCTAGAGGCCACCCCTATATTTTGGATGTCACTGGCCTGGATCCCAAGAGGGATACTCCACAAAATTCAACAAGCCTACTGTCATTTTCTTTGGAAGGGAAGAAAAGAAGGGAAATCATTTGCCTGGGTCAAATGGATCAGAATAACCACTCCAAAAAAATGGGGAGGTTGGGGACTCAAACAACTTCCTGCATTTGCACAAGCCTTGGCTGCAAAATATAGTTGGCTTTTACTAAAGCAAAAAAAGCCTCTAGTCTGAGGTTGTCATACACAAATACATTTGGCCTTCAACTATCATTGACTAGATTAGAAGTCCATCTTGGAATAGAAAAGGCATCTCAGTGATCTGGAGGGCCATCCTAAATACTCTTCCCATTATCAAGGATGGACTATTATGGAAAATTGGAAATGGAGCCTCAGTTCGCATTGGATTTGATCCCTGGATCAGAAGTGGGAACTCTCATCATCTTCCACTTGGGCTGATAAATCACTTAAACAATAGAGGCATTAAGTATATTGAATAGCTCAGAGATGAACATAACACCGCTTTTCTCACACAAGCATGGTTGTCTGGACAAAACTGGAACATCCCCAATGAATGGAACAGAACATGGAAAAACTACATTCAGGCACTCACAGAATCACATGTCAGACTAAAAAATGAGGAAGATGAGCTCATTTGGGCTCACTCCAAAATTGGCCACTATTCTTCCAAGCAGGGCTACGATATCATTATTGCTGATTCCAAACCGGAGGCCTTAAGGAGTTGGTGGGTATCCATTTGGAAATTAAAAGCTCCTCTGTGCACAATACTGATGATGTGGAATATTCTCGAAAATAAGATCCCCACTAGATCCTATTTAAAAAAGAGGGCTTTTATGGGACCTACCTGGTGTGTACTCTACCACTAGGAGGAGGAATCGACTCAACACCTCTTCCTCTCATGCCCGATCACCAAAAACATATGGATACACGTACTCCAAACTCTAAATCTGAACATGAGTTGGCAGGGAGTTGATATGATAACTGCATGGGACAGCTGCTGGGGTATTGCAACGAAAAGGACAAGAAATCTACCCTTCCTGGTCTCATGGCACATCTGGCTCAAGCGAAACATTATAATTTTTTAAGACAAGCTGGTAAACTGGAACCTGGTCTCTCCGAAAATCTGCTCTGCCTTTGAAGAAATACCAGCAGAGGAATGTCAAAAAAGGCCCAGGAATATTAGACAAGAACAGATAAACAAAACAATACCTTGGGCCTATTTTGATGGTGCTGCACAACAACATGGTTGTGGGGGTGGCATCTTCTTATACCTCACAGAAACACACTATTTCCATATTAGTATGGGATTGGGACATGGTACAAATAATCATGCTGAACTGATATCTCTCCGCCACCTGATTTACTTTTCCATACTTCAACACTGCAGGAATATACAAATTTTTGGGGACTCTAAGATTGTGAAATATTGGTTTAACAACTCTTCCATTTGTAATGCATACTCTCTGAGATCTATTATGGACGAAATTGCTTTTTTCAAAACACATTTTGATCAAATTTCTTGCTCTCACATCTACAGGGAATGAAATGAAATTGCAGACAGGCTTTCGAAAGAAGCGACGCATCGCCCTCTAGGAGAGTGGATGATCGCTGAACATACACCTGTATCAACCTTTCACTACTTTCACAGGCCATACAATGACAGGACACTACAAAGGGGCAACAATCCCTGAATTTCAGCATTTTTGTTAAAATTTTGAGCTAATGTATATATATATATAGAGAGACTACAGACACTCACCCACGAGGGTGAATTTTTGAACTCTTATTTTGGTCATAGACCTGCACATCACACCCCTTCGGGATCTTATTGTAAATACTAAGTTATGACAGTGGATAGAATGCCACGTTACAGCATATGCCAATGGGCATCTACAACATGTAATTTCACCAAATGAAATTATGAATTTTCTTTTAGGGAAAAATAGTATCTGTGCTGGTGTATTCTCCATCTACTCCATCGACCTCCTCTTATAATATCTAGTTGAGACTTAGTGATCAAGGCAGTTTGATTTTCCAGTAGTAGGTGATTTAGTAATGAGATTGGGCCAGTGATCAAGTAGCAGGTGGCAGAGGGGTAAAGTAGCAGATTTCCAAAGGAGTTTCTAGTTCCGGAAGAGTCAGAAGAGGAGGTCGTATTATTTCTTCAGGGGGTTGTGCAGGGGCTGCACAGAGCCTCAAGAGAATAGTTTGATTCCACGATTTTTTATTGAACACATGGTTCATGCAGGACTAGAATGTAGTGAGGGCATTGGTTAGCCCAAAAGGCATAACCAAAAACTCATAGTGCCCATAATGGCACCGAAAATCAGTCTTCGGGATATCCTGCTCCCAAACTCTGATCTGATGGTAGCCAGAGCAAAGATCTATTTTTGAGTAGTACTTGTCTCCCTTCAACTCGTCCATCAATTCATCAATCCTCGGAATCAAATATCGGTTCTTGATTGTTTTATTATTAAGTGCCTGGTAATCAATGCACATCTTCAAGGTGCCATCTTTCTTGTTGGCCAACACCACCGAAGAAGCAAAGGGATTAGAACTAGGATGAATGTGGCCCAACTGCAACAACTCTCTGATCGTCCTCTTGATCTCATCTTTATATACTTTGGGATGACGGTAGGGGTTGGTAATGACTGCCTGAACTGCCTCCTCTAACTCTATGACATGCTCAAATCCTCTATCTGGTGATCTACTTGGAGGAATATCGCCAAATACCTTTTGATGTTTTTGAAGCAATGTTTGGATATCCTCTGGATACTATCAAGGCTGATATGGTGGCTTCTTGTCAGAAATGTAACGCTCAATTGCCCATTCTATGTCTCCATGCTGCAACATTGCCTCCATGCTGTGGGATGACACTATCTTGGGTGGTTACTGATGCATGGCCTGCAAGACTACCTTTTCTCCATCTTGGTCTGTGAACTCCATCTCCATCCTCCTCTGATCTGTAGTGTACTTCCCAATGGAATATATCCACTGAACTCCGAGTACCACATTGATATTTGGTACATCCACCAAAAAAGTCATTTGTCAATGTGTAATTTCCTATGGTTATTTTCAGATTCGGAATCCACCTAGTGCACTCCATCTGATGTGATATACCATTGTGAAGCCTTCAAACTCCTCTGTCAGAATCTCCCTTTCATCCACCATGGTTGCATCTATAAAGTTGTGGGAAGCCCCACTGTCAATCAACACTGTCACCTTATGTCCCAACAGAACCCCCTTGACTCTGAATGTGTGGTATCGAGGAAGTCCTGATATGGATGCAATAACCGGGTCTTTAGCCCGAGCCTGTGATGTCTCCTCACCTGCTGCCTGGTGTCCCCGTTCCTATACCGACTCTTCATCCTCCTCTTCACTATCACTATCTGAATAAACCTCAATGTAATGGGCTTTACTGGTCTTGTCCTTCCCTACAAATCTGTGCCTTGGTGCCTAAGGCTCTTGGCAGCTGAAACATAGCTTTTTCTTCCTCAGTTCTTTCCCGGTCTGCTCATCCATTTTTGGTTTCCCAGTCCACTCCTTTTGAAAGGGTTATCTGGGCTAAGCAGCTCAAGAGTACTAATATTGAAATTGTAAAATGACTAAAGATTATCCAAATGAGAGCCTCCTTTCTCTATTTATAATTGTTGGCCTCTCTCTCCCTTGGTGGCCCCCACTTTCCACTAGTTCATCCTCTTTCTTTTTCTCTCTCTTGCTCCACAAGTGTGCATTCACTTTTTGTCTCTCTTGTGGCCCCCACTTGCCAATGAGCTGCAATCATTCCTTTTCACCCAAGCTCCTCAAGCCGAAATCATATCTGAAACTTGAACTACAAAATCATATCTGATACTCGAACTACAAAATTGTGCTATGCCTAGCACCTCCCCAATAAACTTAGTTAATCTCCTCAAATGAAAAAATCAAAATTGGAGATTTTACAGCCTGTATGTACTGCACCTCATCGATGCTCTTGCTACTGCTGCTGTGCCCATATTCTGTGTAGACAATGGGCAGAAGTGTGCCATGATTGTGGAGACAGAACCACCAAGTAACAGGAAAAAGTCTAACAAAGGCACCCTTCTACAGGGTGAACAGAGTGAAGTGTTTATCTCACTGTATCTGATAATCAGTATCAACAAATTAATCAACAGGTATTCAAAGCAAAGATTATTTACATATGAAAGAGAACTTGTGGACCAAGAAATCGGATCCAGATGCCTATTCTCTTCTTCATGTATATCCTATAGAAGCATGATTCATACTCTTAGAATACTTGGTTAGTAATTAACTTCTTTCGTCTTTCATATTATGCTTCTATTTAAGACCTTTTCTGTGTACCATGGACACAAATTTCCCTCAAGGATTTTAATGAGATTAATCTTCCTATTCAGAGGCAACAATTTTTTAAGTATTCCTAGAGTCATCTAGATCTTGACTCTCGAATTCAATGTTTTTTTTATTTAAAACAATGAAATATTATTGTGTTGTTCTGCTCTAAAGCAACAACAAGATTAACACTGTCTTTCATGTTGTTTCTTGCCTCAGAAACTAAATTTCAGCTCCATGCAAAAGATATTGCAAAG
>APFE031256768.1:2921-29141 GCA_000404065.3 Pinus taeda | reverse complement strand
GGTCTTTTCATTTGTATCATCCAAGTATTGTTCATTTATGTAATGTAAAGGAGGTTGCCCCCTCGAAGAGGCTGAATTTTAAGGCGTTGATCTATCTTTTCTATCTTTTCTTGAGCTGGTTTCATAACAGCTCTAGAGCATTTGTTCTGACCCATCTCCAAGAATAGTAACTCAACCCACAGCTGCCCCAATGCTCCAGAGAATTTTTACAACCAATGGTCCAGGACTAGTAGCTCAACCCACCAAGGTCTCTAGCGTGTTTGTCCAACCAAGGCTTCTAGGTCTAGAAACTCAACCCAAGTTCTTCCAAGGCTTCTGGACCGTTTATCTAACAAAGGCTCTAAGAATAAGAACAAAACGCAAAACCATAAATAACATAAGCAGTAATCAGAAAATAAATCAGAAAACCCACAACACCATGGCTATCAAGGAAATGGGAAAACTTTGCAAAATAACTATCAATCTAGGAAATCCTCTATGCTAATAACATATCATATAAAAATAATGATATACATACACCATGCGTGGAAAAAATAACAAGTAAATAATACATGCAACTCTGTATCTTCAAAGAAATATAGTTATAATTTTTTATCCTATTGTCCCCTTTTTGTTTTCATGCTTTCCATTTCCTTCTTTCTCCAAATCCAATGTGCTCCAAGAATGCTCCAACATTTCTTTAAGTGAAAAAGATTGTGTATGAGATAAATAATATAAGAGAAAATGAAGCTAAAACTGACAAAAGCCTTGAATGATCATCATAAGCCTTTTTATCATTGACCTCTCTATTTTCTTCATCTTCCTCTATTTTTCCTTCTATTTTCCTCACGTGAAAATATGTGACCTTTAATATCCGTTCAGAAAGAAGCTACCTTTACTATTCTTGGCATATAATTGACGCTCTCTGAGAAGTCCTAACACTACTACTAAGTGTTCAAAATTATCCTCCTCATTCTTATAATATATCAATATATCATCAATGAATACAATCAAAAAATTATTTAGATAAGGATGCAATACATTTTTCATTAAGCACATAAAAGTAGCTAGAGCATTAGTCAAACCAAAAGGAAATACAACAAACTCATATTTTCTACACCTGGTCCAGAAAGTCTTCTTGTAGATTTCCTCTTCTTTGATGTGTAGCTGATGGTATCTTGATCTCAAATTGATCTTTGAGAACACTTATACCCCCTTTAGGTGATCAAACAAGTCATCAATCCTCGGCAAAAAATACGTGTTCTTAATCATCACCTTGTTCAACTATTTGGAATCAATAAACAACCTAGGAGTACCATCCTTATTCTTCATAAACAATACTGGTGCACCTCAAGGCTACAAACTTGGTCTAATGCATCCCTTTCCAAAAATTTCATTCAACTATAATTTAAATTTCACTAACTCCTGTGCTCATCTTGTAAGGTGCCTTTGATGCTAGTGGTGATCCTAGTACCAACTCAATAGAAAAGTCCTCTTGCTTGTAAGGTAGAAACTCTCAAATTTCTGGTGGAAACACATCCTAAAACTATTGCAAAAATGGGTACATTTTCAAGACCTGAACATCCTCAGCATCCTTACGGTTGTCACTGGAAAAATGAATTGCAACTAATATACATCCTTTATTGTGACTGCACTTTCCCTGAATAGATGTCACCATTCTAATATACGAAGCCTTTTTCTTACCATGCGCTCCATTTTTATCTATGCACCCAATTGAATTTTCATAAAATCCATGTTTCTCCTATGAAGATACAACCAATTCATACCTAATAAAAAATTGTATGATCCCAACAAAAGAACATTTAAATGCGTTGATGTAGACATACCAGTCAACTCAAATGCACAAGCTCTTACCCAATGATGAAAGCTCTTCTTATTACTTGTAGCTAATTGTACTAACCAAGACTCTACATGCACTTATTTAATCAAGCCAAAATTGTCCACTAGGTCAGGATTAACATAACTATAATTATATGCATGGTCAATCAAATTATAACTACTTGATCACGAAGCTTACCGTCCATCTTGACAATGTATGCATGGTGATATTCTTGTGTGTTATCCAATGTTGAATATATCCAAGGAATGCTTTGCCCAGCATCCCCAACTATTTTTTCCTCCTAATAACTGTATATCTGCTGTCTTCCACCCTGATGTTGTGGTAAATCTCTATTGCAATGATCCTTGCCACAAGTCCAACATTGTAAATGATTCTTGCCATCACCCTTGTTCCACTCATGAGACTAAAATATCTATCCTCTGTCAACTAAGTTGAGATTCTTGTGTGGCACTAAATTATCTTTATTAACTGTGTCCTATATTTTTCCTTGCTTCTTATCCAATTTTCCTTTAGTCTTGTCATTATCTTTCTAATCCTATTTAGATTCAAACCTGCACTTTCATTGCTCATAACAATGCTTCAACTTTTTGATGGCTTCGTCTAATGATCTAGGCTCATCAAACTTGACCCTATCCTTGAATTCTATTGGTAACCCACTAATGAATCGATGAATATTTGCTTTCTCCTCCTTTAGATAAGGAAAATACCTCAACAGCTCCAAAAACCTACTAGTATACTCCACATTGGTCATAGATCACATCATAAACTCATAGAAATACTTTTCCTTGTCATCATAGTATCTATCTGATAGATACTTCTTCTTGAAAAGCCTCTCAAACTCACCCTAGGTCAACTCCTCTTCTTGAGTACCTCTGACATCATTTACATCTTCCCAAAAAATGTGTGCTTTCCCTTTAATACTGAAAGTACCTATCCTAAGTTTCATATTATCTGAGTAGTCATGCAATCGAAAGAACTTGCTCATCCCAAGTGATTAATCTTATTAATCTTGTGACTTCTTCATTTGTCCATCAAATATAGGAGGATTTTATTTCTTGAATTAGTTTGGAAAGTATTAGTTCGCATTCCTCCTATACAAATCATGATGGTGATGACAATGTTCTCTCTATGATCTAGAACTATAATAGAACCCATGGTCATTATCCCTCCTATTAGGTGTATCCATGAACCTACCATCTATGAGACTATCATCCCTATCAAACATGTATCCTGATTGAGAGTTGCTTCGATATGCCCCATTATTGCTTTCCTCCTATTCATGACTGATCCTAAGTGCTCTCTGTCTCTGCAAGTCTTACAAGATTTGAAGGATAACTTCATTAACCTTTTTTTGTTTCTCTTGTGCCATAGAATTTCTCTCTTGTCATTGAATTATTATGTCATTTTACGCCTTATAACTCCTTATCTCTGCTTTCAGACTTCTTAATGTGTCTACTATGTCAGGGGAGTACTCATCACCATGATGCTCATTTGCTCTGTAAGGAGAATCACATGAACTATAGTCTACCATCTTGATTTCCATCTTTGAGCCTCTACTTCTTGCAAGCGTACCATGTTAGATGACCAAATATAGATAAAATCACATGTACCTCAGTGAATTTCAAGGGAGGCTATCTCGTCAACACCAATCAGACCATATTAGCATAACATATGTATATATATAATAAAATAAATATAGTAAACACACCAACATCATCAACCAATACATGACAACACTACTACAATAATGACCAATAGCATGCATATATGAAAAACACATATACAACAAGCATGCATGCATGAAAAACACATTTCGCATATCCAGTCCAAGTGTTGAACCCGATAGCTATGATACCACTTTGTAATTCCTCCTACCACATTTACCCAAATGAGCAAGCTCGCCAAGGTAAACATGAGATGTGAGTTACTATGTGAGATCTGATTTCCAAGATGCACTTATGGAAAATGGGGTCTACATATCTAGAACTTACTGCAAACACCTAACGACACATGATCACACTGTTATCATCCAAACTTGACCCAACACTATTATTTTTAGTTTGTTTCCATAAATTTAACATAATTGTCTATTTTTGGTAGTTTTTTGGGTTTTAAATTTTCGAGGTCGTTTTGAGGGCCTAAATGACATTTTCAGAGAAAACAAAGAGACTGGACATGTTTGAGCCCAATTTTTTAATTTGTTTTCGGTCTCCTTGTGGAGATATTTGAAATAAATTATTATGATAGTCAAATGGATATCATATGCCAAAGTTATGACCTCTAAAAGTTGGAGGTCTAAATTACTCATTTATACAAACACTTTGTGTACATAGTACTCTACGTGTCATAAATGCATATTTGAACATAGGGGTCTGATACTTATCTGAAAATCATCAAGAAGGTCTAATTCCCTCTCATAATAGCTACCATAACATTTATTAGAACATGGATTCAATAACTAATCATTTACCATTCAAAAGATGATAAGAGCCATAACTAGAGTCTATCATGAAACCATGCCTATAACCAACATATAACCAAAATAATAACAATGATAGAACAACCATCAAGGACACAACATAACAAGTAAATTTACCCATATAATATAAGAGGAAATAACTCTTATTAACATATTAAAACTTGAACCAAGTCAAGGACTTTCACGTACCACCCAACCATATATTGGGCTAATCCAAATATCTCTTTCAACCAATCACCCCCATGCCATATTCCAAGTATGAATGTGGGATCTCATGGAATAATCAAAGAAAAATAAAGCTAGGGTTTCCAGAGGGCAAGCTAGCTCAACCCTCAACCAGTGATTCCACCTCATGATTGTACATCACTAACATCACCAGATCGGTCTCTATCGAAGTTGTCTAGGGCTTTGGATAATTTATTCCAAATTGAATTTAGGACTAGTAACTCAATACATTGCTACCGCAAGGCTCTAAAGAATTTGTCCAACCAAGGCTTCCAAGACTATTAAGTACATACATACACCATGCATACACCATGCATTCTAGAACTAGCATGTAGGTCAAACATGAAACTTGGTACCTACAAATAAATTGAGTTGTAGTTGTTGATCCCACTTCCCCCTTGCACTTTCCTACTTTCCTTTTCCTTCTTCCTCCTTTTCCTATATTTCGTAAATGAAATACCAATAGATGTCTCTTTTCCTTTGCTAATACCTTTGCAAACTTCCATAGTCATTAATTAATCACTAGCGATCCCCATTACTATGTTTTTGCATAACTTTCAACTTGGAATACATGTCCCATGACAAGGGTTGTTACAATCTAGGTAAACAATATGTGAACTATCATCTCACATCAGATGATTTTGTTAGATTTAGGTACAAAATATATATGCTGGAGAATAGTGAGCTCAAGAATCTTATCTTATGGGAATTTCATATTAAGTCATATTTAGGTCACCTAGGATATCATAAGGCATTGACAATGGTCAAGAAGTTCTACCACTAGTCGAATTTGAAAAAAATGAGGTGGCATAGTTTGTGGCGAGATGTTTGGATTGTCAATAGGTAAAGGTAGAGGGAAAGCATCCAAGTGGTTTACTATAGTCGATTCTAATATGAAATTAAAAGCTTAAAGGCTTCATAAAAAGTTTGCAAGTAAGTTTATGTCTTGTGGACAATGGATTAATTTGTAAAAACACATAAACTTAGTGTTTTTAGTGAGCTTTGTTGAAATCAAACAGAGAAAAATAGAGCATGAACAACATCACACAATCAACAATTCGATGATGGATTTCACACCTCTTGGGCTATGTATTCGGGTTCATCTTGTAATGTTGGGCCTTTTAGTTATATGCTCAAATATGAAATGGCATCAATTTACATAACTTAAATTGCAAAAATTACAATATCATTATCTCCAAAATGCTTAAAAACCCCTATCTAGGCTCTTATTGAGCTAAGAAGGTTAAAAAATAAGCAAGATGTGCTTCTTGCAACAAATATTTTCTATATGTTCCGCAAATTGGCAAAACTAGCTAACTATTCTACAAAATTCACCTTTTTGTTGACTGCCGAGCAACAATTTCGCCTGGGACCGACATGATTTCTACCGCAATTAGTACAATTTGCTGCTTATTTAAGTGCACCTATTAGAACCTAAGCCCTGATTTTAGCCCTTAAGGGTTGTTTTCTGCGCGCATATGGATAGGGGCTAGGCTAACTGCCTGTCCCTTCCAGCTAAGCCCTCTGTTCTGTTGGCATGGGTCACATGAATTTAATATGTCTAACCTCTTGCCCTCGTCGGCTTAGCTCCGACTGGTCATACTATTTGTCGACGGGATTGGAGCTCAACGCCTATATGCTCACCCCCTCTGTTGTAGCCTCTGCGCTAGGCATATGACAAGTAATTTGATTGGGGTCAGGTTCCTCCTGTCCCCCCAAACCACTGACACATACACTTCAATTAAAACCGACAACCATAGTGTATTAAGAAATATATTTATGGCATGGTGGTAAGTCATTGGTCTATTGTGCAGCAGGTTGAGTGGTCGAAGCATGTGGCACCCTCCCATTAGGCCACATGGCACCTCGTGATTGGACCACTTCAACAACCAATCAACCAATCAAAAACTACCAACCCAATCGTATGACCCTACCACATGTCACCCCAAAAATTGTTTATATTATACCTGTGCATGACCAGTCTATTGTTGATGTCAGTTGTAAGGCCTACCCAGTCAGCAGCCTAGTCAACCATCCAAATTAACTTTTAGCTTTTGGGTAAAAACTTCAGAACATCATGAATTCCTCTTACGATGTTGGATTGAGGCGATTCAAGCGATGTTAGAATCAAGAAGATGAATAGTAAGTTTTAACACTGGGTTTGAGAAATTTTGATCACTTTGAGTTTTGAACATAGTTTTGATCCCTTGAATTGGTCCTCCCTACTAGAAGATTTTGGACCACCAAATGTCTATTTTTATTTAGCAAGAAAGTGAGGGTACATCTCCCTCACTTTCTGGATCTCAATCCACCTGGATTTACTTGGATTATTTACTTTGAGACCTACATGAAGATACTCTATATTGCGTCTGCATGAAGTCCTTATCCTCTTGTCAAGAATAATATCTTGTGCAATTTTTCTAAGTATTCAGGAGAAAAATATTATATGGATGGAATCTAAACATTCTCCCCCTTGATCTTCAAACATAGTAGGCTCATATAATCTCAAGTGTTTCACATTCACAACAACATAAATTTTCATTTATGGTGGCAAATATAATCGGAAAGAATTATTACCAATCCTCTCCAAGATTTTGAAAGAACCATATCTAATTGGCTTCAACATTTACCTCCACCTTGAAGTCTTTCCTTGTTGATATATAACCAAAGTTTATCTCCCACCTAGAAGTTATGGTCAACATGATGCTTGTCATTTCCCACCGTGTACTTGATTTGATTGTTCTCAAACTATTCTTGTACCATCTAATGAACCAACTAAATATATTCAATGAAGGGCTTGGATATTTCTATATCAATGTTTCCATCCACTCCAAGATCTTTCCTAAAGATAAAATCTAAGGGTGATTTTGTTGAATATCCCAAAGATGTTTTGAATGGAGATGTTTGAGTCGAAGAATGCTTAGCTCTATTGTAGGCATGTTGGACGCAATGTAAGTGTTCATCCAAAATATTAGGATTCTTGCTACAATATCCATGAAGGAGATGTAATATTGTTTTTTTTACCACTTTTTTCTAGTGTAACACACTCCTCCCACATCTACCCAAGCAACCATCTAACTGGGGTAAATAGGTGATGAGAGGCCACTATGATATGATTCGACCTGCTAACTCATGTCAGGGAAGTGGAACCAATAGAAGCACACCATACAAATATTCAATGTTAGCCTTAAGACCCTCAGGAACCAATCCAACACTTCAGGCAACTTGCCCTTGTGTCCCACTAAACTTTTGGACTACTTGACCTCTAGAAAATCTCATTCTATGGGCATGCCAGCATCCAGGGACCTTTGAACTCTCTCAAAGGTCTACAAGCCAATGTCCAGGGACTCTTTTGTCAATGTTGTTCCATCATCCCCAGGATTTGAGCCAATTTTGCAGGCCCAGAGCCCGTGTCACTGCCCAAAATTGAATAACATCTTCAAAAGAGTAAAATAATAAAGCAATGAAAGTATAAATCCAATCGCTTGAATGAGACCTTGACTGGACCACTTTAGGCCATGACAAGAATTTCATCAAACATATCATGAATATGTAATCTACAAGTGTAAACAATAGATGTGAGCATAGGGGTCTTGTACTTAGATGAGAATCTCTAAGAAACATTAATTCATGAACACATCAACTTCCATTTCACCCATTATGTCATAGATACATTGATCATTCATTTACATGTAAAAATATGATGAGATCCATTCATAGATATTTTCATAAAACATATAAATAACCAACATAATAGCAACAAAAATACTCATGAAATTGCAGCCATATAATCCACATATAATCAAGTATATTACTCATAAAAATACAAGGAAAAATAAATTCATATTGATGATGCAAAATCCAAAGCTAGGATGGGACTTCCATGTTCCAAGTGACCATAGAATTACTGATCCAAATCTCTCCTCATCCATTCACCCCCATGCAATATTCCAAGAATGAATTTTGGATATCATAGAACAAATCAATCAAAACTCATCTAGGGCTTCCAAAGGCCATCTACCTCAACCCATCAAACAATGATTCAACCTCATGGTTGGACATCATAGAGGCATCACCAGATTTGTCTGTATCCCAGTCATCCAGGGCTCTAGAGTGTTTGTTTTAACCAAAGATCTAGGACTAGTAACTCAACCCGCATCTATCTATGGGACTAGAGTGTTTTTCCAACCAGCACTCCAGGACTAGTAACTCAACCCACCAAGGGCTCTAGAGCATTTTCTAACCAAGGCTACGAGACCAGTAACACAACCCAAGTTTTACAGCGCTCTAGCGCATCTGTCCAACCAAGGCTCTAGGAAATAGTAACTCAACCCAAGCAAAAGAAACATGAGAACCAACAAAAAAAAGAACAAGGAAATAAACCCACAATCTCCATTCTTATCTAGGAAATGGCAAGGCTAGGCAATCCACTGTCAATCCAGGAAATCCTCCATGCTAGTGGAAAATCATGACCAAAAATCCACATGCATATGCCATGCATGCCAAAACTAGTGAGGAAAACATGCATACAACTCGGTACTTGCAAGAAAATATTGTTGTAGCTACTGATGTTGATGTCCTCTTATGCTTTCCTGTTCTTCCCTTACCTTCTTTGTAAAAAAATTCTAATTATGCCACACCCTCCAAGAATGCTCCAAGAAAACTCTAAGTCTTGAAGAGTATGAGAGAGATCCAAAAGTGAACTAAAAAAGGATACCAACTAATCCTCATAAGCCTTTCTATGAATGAGGCTTCTATTTTCACCATTTTCGATTATTTTCCTTCATTTTCCTCCTTACATGCAACCTGTGATCTTTCACCTCCCTTTTCTCCTAATTTCCATTATTTTCATAAAGAAATGTACCAACAATTACATTTTTCCTTTCCAAGGCCTTATCCATTTCCTTTACCAATATCCTTAGCCATTAATCAATCACAAATGATCCCCATCTCTAGGATTTCACCCAAATTTTAGCTTGGAATAAGTGTCTTGTAATAACTGTCTTATTACATGGAATTTTCACTAGGGCTATTACAAAACCCTCCCCCTTGGCGGCACACTCTCCTCGGTGTTCAACAACACCTATGACCAGAAAAATGCTATAAGAAAAACATACTTCTGATGGAGCTTTATAAATTAGCTTGATGCAATATTTACAATGATCAACCTCCTAAGAAGCAAACCAACATCAAAACATAACAACATAGCATCGTAATGACATGACAACCATACCACTTATTGGATATTTATAACATAGCTCATGGCAATATTTACATCCATATACATATGTACATATACGAAATAACCAAACATATACCAAAACATATACGAAGACATATGCCAAATTACCACACCAAAACTACCTTGCTTCAACTGACAAACAAGGAAGTATTCATATCCTATATCTAATCACCATCTCCCATGTAGCTTCATTGTTCCCAAAGTGCTTCCATTGCACTTTAAATTGCTCAATTTCTTTGTTCTGGAGCATGAGCACCTTTTTATTCAATATACACTGAGGTTGTGGCTGGCATTCTCCATCTAGTTCCACTTGCAATACAGTCTAGTAAATCACATGAGCGACATCTCTAACATACTTCTCAAGCAATGACACATGGAAAACATCATGGCCTTTCACTGTCAAAGGCAGTGCAAGTCGATATGCTACTAGCCCAGTCCTCTCAATAATGTTGAGGGGTCCACAAAACCATAGTTCCAGCTTGGCACATGATCCTTCCTAAGGAGCTCATTTTTAGTTTGATACACAATATACCTCTTCACCAACCTAGAACTCCTTAAACAACCTATTTGTATCTACATAGATCTTCTACCTATCCCGTGTCTCCTTTAGATTCTTCTTGATCACCTGCATTTCTTGTTCCATGTCTGCCAATATATTTGGTCGAATTAAGACTCTATTAACTGGATCACTCCAACTAATGGGAGTATTGCAACTTTGCCCATACAATGCATCGAATGGACTCATCTTGAAGGATTCATAATACCCATTGTTGTAAGCGCATTCTACCAGTTGAAGATACTCTTCCCACTTTCACTATTGATGCATCACATACATCCTCAACATATACTCCAATATCCTATTGACCCTCTCTATCTATCCATCTATCTATAGATGATAAGTTGTACTGAATGCCAAATCTATGCCAAAACTTGCAAATAACTCCTTCCAAAACTTGGAAGTAAACTTTGCATCCCTATCTAACACAAACTTCTTTGGAACACCATGCAATTTGACCACATCTTTGGTGAATACTCATGCTACATCACTAGCTGAGAATGTAGACTTCACTGGAATGAGATGCGTAAAGTTTGTCCACATGTCCAGAACAACCATGATGGAATCATGTTGTTTCACTGTTCTCGGAAAACCTATGATGAATTCCATGGAAATGACCTTCCATTTCCAATCTGTAATCACAATCGATGGTATAAGTCCACCTAGATATTTAAACTCTGCCTTCACACGCTAAAAATCAAGACACCTAGCCACAAACTCTACTACATCCCTCTTCAGGTTTGGTCAATAATAAAACTCCTCACTATTGACAGTGTCTTCTAATAATCTGGGTGACCTGAATAACGTTTCACGTGAAACTCACTGAAGATCACCTTCTTCAGCTCACTACTATCTGGCACATATCATATCTTTGAACCTAACCAATCCATCTGTTGTAAGGAAATAGTCCATAGCCTGTGTACCTACACTTATACCACTACCTGTACCTATACCTACACTATCACATGTACATATACCTATACCTATATTATCATCTATACCTCTAACTATACTATTAATTTTACCTATATATGTACTATCACCTGTACTTGTACTAGTACTCTGCTGCAATTTGTGCACAATCTCTGTATACACGACATATTGTTGACCTACCTACAACATCCTATCTTGTCAGTCTGTCCCATAGGAGCTCATAACTACTAAGTAATTTACCTATGTCTACCTACTAAGAGCATCTGCCACTTTGTTCTCTTTTCCTTTGATGTGCCTGATCTCAAAATCAAACTCACAGATTATAGCTAACCACCGAGATTGCCTCCCATTAAGGTTTGGTTGGTCAAGTAGGCACCACAAACCACCGTGATCACTCATCAATCTAAACCTCTTGCCCAGAATATTGTGTCTAAACATCTTCAATACATGTATAATTTCTACCAACTCAAGATCATGTTTTGGGTAGTTCTGCTCATGCTCCTTCAACTTTCTCAACTCATAGCATACCACCTGTCCATCCTGCATAAGGACTACACCAAGTCCTTTCTTCCAAGAATCTATTCATACTACAAACTTTTTGTCTAGATCTGCAATATTTAACACTGGTGCACATGTCAATACCTACTTAAGCTACTCAAAACTAGCCTCATACTCCTTTGTCCATTCGAACTTCTTACCTTTCCTCTGTAATGATGCAATATGATAAGCAATCTGCAAGAGGTTCCTGATGAACTTCCACACTCTTAGGAGCTACCCACTCCATGATGGCCCTTATCTTCTCTAGATCTACTGTGATTCCCTCCTTGGAGACAACATGTACCAAGTGGTCTACCTCAGTTTGCAAGAAACTGTACTTGTTGAGCTTAGCATACAACTAATGCTCCCTTAACAACCTTAACACTGCCACTAAATGCTCAACATGGTCTTCCTCATTTTTAGAATATACCAATATGTCATTAATGAACACAATAAAAAATTTATCCACGTATAGACACAACACACTATTGATTAAGCACATAAATGTAGTTGGAGCATTAGTCAAACCTAATGGAACTACAACAAACTCATAATTACCATACCTGGTTCAGAAAATTGTCTTGTGAATGTCCTCCTCTTTGATGTGTACCTAGTGATATCTGAATCTCATATCAATATTCAAGAACATTGCTTCTCCCCTCAAATGATTGAATAAGTTATGGATCCTCGGTAACAAATACCTGTTCTTGATGCTCACTTTGCTCAACTTCCTATAGTTAATGCATAATCTAAGAGTACCATATTTCTTCTTCATAAACAATACCGGTGTGCCCCAAGGTGATACACTTGGCCTAATCCATTGTCCAACATTTCCTTCAATTGTAGCTTCATCTCGACCAACTCAAGTATGCTCATCTTGTAAGGGTGTTTTGATGGTGGAGTTGCCCCTGACACCAACTCAATAGAAATGTCTACCTCCCTATGAGGTGGCAACTCTATAATGTCCTCAATAAATACATCCTTGAAATGTTGTAGAAATTGGTATGTGATCAAAACATCTGCATCCTCAACTTCGTTGCCTTTATCACTAAAAATGTTCATTGCAAATAACTTACACCCTTTCTTGTGGCTACCCTTTACTTGCATAGCTATCACCATCCTAACTAATGTAGATTTCTTCTTTCCTTGCAATACTCTTGGTTCCCCATTATCATCGAAGCACTCAATTGCTTTGTTATAAAAATATACCTTGGTTCTATGAAGATACAACCAATCCAAGCCCAACAACAAATAGTATGATCCCAATGGTAATACATTCAAATGTGTTGCAGTAGGCACACCATTGAAATCAAATGCACATTCTCTTACACAATGATGAACTCACTTCTTTGTACCTATAGCCAACTACACTAACCAAGTCTCTGCATTAAATTCCTTATTAAACCCACACTTATCCACCAATCCAAGACTAACATAGCTATAATTAGATCAAGGGTCAATGAAAATAGAAATAACTTGATCATAAAGCTTACATTCCATCTCAGTGATAGATGTCTGATGGTCTGCACATTTATTATCAGATGCTACATAAATACAAGGAATATTTTGACCAGCATCCCCAACAGTCTCTGTGTCTTGTGCACCGTATATCTCAGGCATACAACTCTGGTACTGTGGATAATCCCTCCTGGGATGACCTCCTGCACAAGTCCAACATTGCACAGGCTCCTTATTCTTCTACCCAGATCGATGTCCCTATCCTCTGTCTGATGCATTGAAATTCTTAGATGGTGCAACATTCTCTTTATTATGTGTACCCTAAGGTCTTTCTCATTTCTTGTCCCTATTGGGATGGGGTCCGTTGGGTCAGTTTTGGGGCAAAATCCTAAGTTTTAACGTAAAAAGATGTAAAGTCTCCACAAATTGTGGATGCGGAGCGCAGAGTTAGTTAAGAGTAAAAAAGGGTTTTTATCCTCATTCATGTAAACTTGAGTCAATTTTTTAAGATCTACGCATGGTCCGCGGACCATGGGATTGTATAAATAGTTTTGTCTTACAGAGTCTAAGAGAGATTTATGTTTTGTCTTTGGATATGGTGGAAGGAGTCTAGCGTAGAGAAGTAAGTCTTACAGGGGAAAAAGGCTCTGCAGCTAAGTCTGTAGAGGCCTAAAGTAGTGTTTGCAACTGAGTGCATGGACCCTTGTAGCTGAGTTTGCAGTGAAGTATTGAGTCTATAAATCTATGCTGAGGATCAATAAAAAATAATGTTGTAGAAATTCCTGTGTTTTATCTCTTTACTTCTGTTATGTATTATTGTGATATATTTTGTGATGAAATGATGTCGTTATAAAATAATGATGTATTGATGTGCGAATTTACCTGATCCGTCTTATTATCTAAACACAACTAATTACGCGAAGATCATAACACTTAATGTTAAAGCTATCGAACACTTAGGTATATTTGAGTAAATACTAACTTAAGGGTAATCCATGGTGAACATAAGTAGAAAATTTACTTGGTCAAGGTCCACAAAATCCAGTCATAGACGTTAATGGAGGTCTGGGGGCCGATTGCGGGAAATTACAGTGCTAAGCCTCAAAGTCCTAGAAATCTACGCAAAAGTAGATCTAGGTCACAAAAAGACATCACACTGATCTCTCAATGCAGAAACTTGGTTCTAACATCCCCCCATACTACTTCGGGTGAGACTTCGGTCCGCGCTATGTGGGTTGATGCTAAAAGGGCTAATAATGTAGGGATTTGCTTGTTGCAACTAACTCTAAACCTGGGTCAGGATGCCCTAAGCTAACATATGGTTTCATTGATGGGACCAAGGTCTACATAAAGAGATGTGTGATGTCGCATCAATGGAATCTGACCAAGAAGGAAACTAAGAAGTGGTCAGATAGAAATATCCATGAATTTGCAGCATAGGAAAACAAAAATCCATGCTAGAGAAAATAATAGTAGCTGGAAAATATTTGTACACAGAAATACACAAAATTTTCTTTAACACCTTCTCGATTTAATTATATGAGTGGATAGCTAAATTGGTAGATGACCAAGGAATGTGGAGGCTTGATGGTCCAATAGTGTGGACTCCGGAGCTAGTATGGAGGTTGGAAGCCTCTGAAGATAAGATCACGTGCACTGTTTACCATTGACTTGATTGAGTTATAAGAGGATTTGTTACAGAGTTCGTGATTGACACCTCAGTCAATTACAACGAAGCTGAGCACCGCTTTTTCAAAGGACCACAAGGTAAGTATTTGAGATCTTTGAATACCTGGGTCAAGATGCTCTTGTGTGAAAAATGGGTTATTCCATTGCCTTGATGTTTGGATCTATGGGAAATGGACGAAGATTTAGAAACCAAGAAAAAGCAGGTGCTGAATACAGCCCATTAATTCAAAATCCTTCAAGTGATAATGAGGGAGTGATGCAAGCCTCGCTGCTAAGTGCTATCCAGTTGATAAGGCATAGTTTTCCATGGATACATCATCCATCCACACCACCTCCACCTTCACCTCCACAACATACACATTCACCTACTCCACCTCTACCACCACTATCATTCAACATGTCAAATACCATGAAGTTGCTAGTTTTCAAGGGCCTAGGAACTGAGGATCCAGATTAGTTTTGGTTTGTTGCAAAGGCTATGTGGAAAACACAACATATTAAGAATGATCATATAAAGAAGGTACAATTGGTTACCACTCTACAAGATGAGGTGCTGACATGGTATGTTAACTACTGCACTAATAATCTGTTGGCATCATTAGTAGATACTTAGACCGATTTGAACAAATAATTTGGCAAGCCAAAGTTTTCCTCGCAATCGGTAATTGGATTGAACGAAATCACGATGAGGTCCGGAGAAATGTCTTGGGAGCTAGATCAAAGAATGGAGTGTGGGATATGTGGAGCTAATATGAATCTCACAGATAGTCATCACCGTGATTGGTTTATAGCCGCGCTCCTGGCCCACCTAAGGATTGCTTTATCATAGTAAAAGATAGGAACTCAGACGGAAGCTCTATAAATCACGATGAGATTGCATGAAACCCTATTTAGGACACATCTTTGGGAGCCCAACAAATTCACTCGTACTTGTAGAACCTCTGTTTGGAATTTCAAATCTTCAAAAAAGAAAAGGAGGCCAGGACAGAAGTGCACAAAGAAGTCTGGAGCCTCAAGTGTAACATCCAAGGGCATGATAATGATCATTTTCCTCTCTTTGTGAACTATATCTTGGGGTGGTCGATGCCTCTGAGGTAGGAAGCTCCCGGAGGACCAAGTATGGGGCCCGCGCTATGGTGTGCTATTTTTCAGGTGGCTGGAAAACATGTAATGGATAACTATTATTTTCTGCAAAATTTTGTGTAGACACCACAACAATTGTTTTGCGATTTCTGCAAATTGGTGGGCCACGGTGAGTGCCACTATTGTAACTATGAACTAATGATGGAGAGGACACCTACGTATCGAATACAAGAAAAAACTTTGCCTCCAGATTAGGGTTCTAGGGGAGCGCATAGAGGATATCAGGGGCATGGGCGAGGTCGAGGAGGAGGAGGACCTGGTAGAGGTCGTGGACAAGTCATTTGCTATAATTGTAGAACCCCAAGGCACTACACATGGGAGTGTACAAGGTAGACATGCATGTCATGTCAATACTGCACTAAGTTTGACCACAAAATAGAAGAATGCCCTATGTTGATGGCCAATATGAAGGAGAAGAAGGTGCAGGCTTGGCATCCTACCTAGAACTTATAGATGATGAGGGTTGAGCCCTACGAGGAAGATCCAAATGTGAATATCATGCTACGAAGCATAAGAACGACTAATGATGATAAAGGAAAACAACTTTAAGACAGTGGGTGGGTCTGCAAGGCCACAGAAAAGGAGTTTGGGTTTGATCTGGAGTGTGCGAAGGAAACATTTATGGAGGCAAAGAAAAGCTTCAATGAGGCCTCTACCTTAAGAAATCAGGACAAACTACTAGCAATTGACTTGACTACAAAGGTTGACCGGTCTGTGCTTACCAACTTCTTGGAGACTTGTATGAAACTACTATGTGATAGAAAGGTTGTGAGAGGGAAACAAGAATTGATAAATAAGTGCACTGGGAAGGAAAATGCTCCTAAAGGACACCACATAGTCATAAATATTGGAAAACATAAGACAAGGACAGGGAAAGAGGTGGGGCTCACCAAGCAAATAGGAGACTATGAGATGGACCAGTTTATTTTGGATCTGGGATCTGATGCAAACGTTTTGCCTATACAGACATGGGAGAGAATGGGGAGGTTTGCACTATAGTGGTCTCCGATTCAGCTAAGGATGGTGAGCCAACAGAATATTATCCATATGGGACGATTGCATGGAGTGACCGTAGATATAGAAGGTGCGAGTGCACTGGCTGATTTTGAGTAATAGAAATCGTTGATGAAAGAAACCCATATACCGTGCTTCTCGGTATTGATTGGGATATTGACATGAATGGGTTCATCAATTTGAAGAAGTGGAAAATGTCATTCGAAGGAAAATCACTCTGCGTAGTAATACCATTTGATCCTGTAGAAGGACCGCGCTATATTGAGCGAGTCTGTGACTATGAGGAAAGTGATGATGATTTGGATCAAATCTATAAAATTACAATTCAAGAACAAGATTGGTTTAATCTAATGACTAATTAATGGATTTCATGGGACTGCGAGAGCTCTTGTTCGTCAGACTCACATGAAGAGTTAAAACATTGGCAAAACATGTTGCATGAAGTATCTACGCTGTGCTACAATATGATGGCTAAATCGTTGCACTGTGTGTCATTAGAGGTAATGAATTTACCTTATTACAATGGTTTAGCTTACATAGTTAATTTTTTGGATTATTCTGAGAGAGAAGTCTTGGAGGATCATCGTTTTCAGATGCTATATTTGGCACTATGTGTTTCGCCCACTTGCTGGTGGGGTTCGTACAAGGACAGATTTGATGAAAGGTGTAATTACAGGAGGATGATGAAGATGTGATTTGGTCATCCTAAAGTGAGGTTAAATGAGAAATATGATGGGAGGAATGATCCATGCGATCATTTAGGAAAATGGACTAAAGTCTACAGAATAGAGTTGTAGCTAGAGTGGGTGCACTTATTCTATCACACACTGGACATAATCCCTATGAATTGGTACCTAGAAATAGAGCTTTGTCATGGCACTGTAGAGTGGGATATCTTAAGGGAAGGATTTTTGATAACCTTTAGTTTTGAAGATAGATTTCAAGGCATTGATGAGGCGCTACATGAGGTTAAGACAACAATCTTCAGAATTCCATAGGATCCTTTGGAATTGGTTCAACTAGATTGGAGCACCCAGTTGTGCCATGCGCTGGAATCCTATAATATGACTTCTGAAGCGGAGGATGGGCGTATAAGGAATATCAATATCCTAGAAACGGAATGCCACTGTGAGGTCAAAGGTTCCCAGATAGAGAACCTAGATATCACCACACCATTGAAAACTATGCAGGTAAACATTGGTACTAAAGCACAACCAAAATTTGCGAAGATCGGAGATTATTGGGATGATGCCAAAGTGGATAAAGTTGCTTAGTTACTCCATGAGTACCAAGATATTTTTAATACAAATTTTTCGGACATGAAAGGCATTAGAGGCGATTTGGGTGTGATGAAAATAACTTTGAAACCAGACGTGAAGCCTGTTAAGTAGAGGCCATATCATCTTAATCCCAAATATAAGGAAAATCCCTGCTTGGAATTAGATAAGATGCTTGAAGCAGGCATTATCGAACCAGTGGAGAAATCTAATTGGGTGAGCCCTATCGTAGTTTAGGAAAAGAAGCAGAAGGGAGAGTGTTACACAAAAAATTGTCACCATGAATTTCTACAATTTGTGTGAGTCCATCAACAATCATACATACCTCCTTTGCAAGTCTTGAGCCTCAACTCTTCATGTCAAGCCTTGAAAATAGGAGAAAGACCTTAAAAATATCTCAAATCCCAGTTTCGCACTTTCTCCTAGCATCGCCTGTGGTGCTGCACCTAATGTTCATGTTTCCTGCAAACCTGCCCGCTCTGTCTATTGAGTAATGGGTGCGAACCCCTATAAAAGTTAAAAAGGCGTGAGTTCATTCTTAAAAACTCATCTTGGGTCACTTCTAGGCACTTCTAGAAGGAATATTTTGCTGGCAAGTCCGCTCCACCTTGGTCAATCCATTCCATAACTAAAGGAGCTAACTCCATGATAGGAGGTGCTTATCGCATTGAAGGAGGAACTTAACCCTTCAATGGTGGACCTGCAACTTCCTCCATTTGCACTTTAAATTCATGCATTGGGCTGGTTGTAAGAGAGGTTGAAAGCTAAATATTCTTGAGGGTAATTGCTACTGAAAACTAGGCTTCCTTTTTAAGCTTGTGAGAGGAGAGATCACATACTTTCCATGCCATTTGGGAAGTGAGTGAGGCTTGTCAAAGTATAGGAGACTCTTGCTGGACCCTAGAAAGAACTTGTGCAACATCAAGGCAAAGGTTGTAAGGTTCTTTTACTCATAAAGTTAATACAATCAAGTTTGTTTTTCTCAATGAACTGTCTCTAATATTTTATTTTATGAGCTCCTTGATCTACATAATGAACATGTTTTGTCATGCGAAGGTCTACTTTGATGTGTGCTTGTTTGTGTATGCAGGTTATTAAACGGGAACTGCTTGAAGCTGTTGGAGTAAAACTGCCTCAAATAAGCGTTGGACCGAGGTAGGGTCTGTTACACCTCTTAGTATTCATTAATGAATTGAAACACATTTAGAGAAAAATAGATTTTCTTGTGATCTTTGTTGCTTGATATCATTTGATACTAGGGAGATCGGTCTTGTCCGCAAGAACGATTTATCCAGCCAACAAATTGGCGACTCTGCTGGAGAACGGTTTGGTTTGGTTTTTGATTTGTCTTTGCTTTGACTTGAGAAACTTAAGTTTTTGTTTCTAATTTTGCCTTGATATATGTGAGTTTGGGTACTGGTTAGATCCTGGTTGGGTTTTTATTTTCTGAAATTTTGGAAGAGGACCGCACCCTCTGAGTTAGTTACAGTGCGGACCTATCCGCACTGTTGCAGTGTAGCATAGAGCGGCACCGCATCTGGTTCTACTAGATGCCTGCGAACTCGTGTCAAAAATTTGAAAAACCTAAGATCCATCTACCCAGTTAGGTTTAGTTTTTGTCCATAGCTGTTAATATACCGCCCAGACCTACACTTGTCTTAACAAAAGTTCCTTGTGAGTTAGTTTTCATTGGCATTCTCGTTTGAAGTGATTTTCTAAGAAGTTTTGTCTATTGGATTGTTTTTTGCTTGGTCTTTGTAGTAGCTCAGAGATCCGAAGCCCTAGAGCCTTTGATCACCCTGGTCTCTCTGGTTTTCTTACTGAGTTTGACTAGCTTATGAAATCTATCCGTGAAAAGATCTAGATTCCATTTGTCTCTTTTGCAAAACTTTAATTAAACTTGATTAAAAGTTTCGAATTTCATTTTTTGTATTAAATTATAATTGGATGTTTTTGATTAGTTTGTTGAGCTAAACAAATTGATCCTTAGTTAAGCTGAAAGACTGAGTTGAGCATCCTCAAAAACATTTCAAGTTTCTTTTCGATCCATTTTCATTTAGATCTCAAGATTAGATCATAGTTTTGAGTTTTTCATAGAAATTATACAAGTTTGTTGAAAATTTGTTTTCAATAGTTTTTTAGAGTTTTTCTAGAAATCTTAAAAGCTCTCTTAAAGGAATTTCTCATTCTTGTAGTTGTTGATTGCTGAAAAGCAAAGGGATCTTCTGTGAGTGTGATTAGTAGTCTCGTTTTAGAAGTTCTTTAAAAAGACAAAAAGTTTCCTTTCAGTTGTATGTTAAGAGAAAGATTTGATTTTCAAAGCATTGCATTTTCAACTCTTCCTTAGCTAGAAACTCATTGAAAAGGAAAAGGAATTGTTATCATCTTATGTGCATTTTTTAGTGTTTTGGAGTCGAGTTTTCTTACCATAAAGTTTCATCTCCACACCCATTGACTTAAGGAACAAACAATAAAATTAACGCTTAATTAAAATCAATCTAGCAATATTTTTATTTTCTAGGGCTCTTTTCACCAACATAGCTTAGGCTAGTATCTTGGAATAGGGAGTAATTAACTCTCCAAGATAGTTTAAACAAACAAGTAGTCGATATTGTGCTAGGAAGAAATTCCAATTGTTACATTTATGCTCTGGGAAAAATCCTCTTAAAGGAGAAGCACGAGATCATATCCGAACCAGTGTGGGAATCAATCCTTCCTCATTGGGAACGATAGAAGATATTCACATATTAAAAATGGTAAACCTCGGATTGACCATTGTCAGGGAGCCTGGGGTCACTTGTTGGTAAACCTTGGATTATGTCAAGGAGCCTTCAAGGGGATTGAGCTTGTTACTCTTCCCTTGCGTGTGTATCGGATCGTAGACTGTTCCCCAAGGTATATTTGTTTCCGTTGGTAACCTTATTGACCGTAATCTTTAGGATTCTTTCCTAGGTGACGGTGCAGGGAAGATCCCACTGTACCTAGAGCAGACGTCGACTAGACTCACTTGGACTCTCTGGGGGGTTATCTTCACTCGAGACAGTTATAGTGGAGAATCTTGTGCCAGTCTATTTCTTTAAGTAGGTTGTCGGGGTAACTGTTCCAACCGCCATTTCTGTATTGATTTCTACGATGTTGAATTTCATCACCAACTAGTGTTTTCGATCTGGAAAAATACTGTTTGTGTGTGGTTTGATCTCCTAGATTTATTAGGCGTGTGCTTCCAATTGTTTGGTTCTTTAGAGACATTAGGTGTTTTTCTTGAGATTTTCTTTGTTTTCGTGTGAAGTAATTAAATAATTAATCGTGGTTGAATTACCAAGACAATCCCGTCGACTACGGGGGTAACCTCCCAAATTTACACCAAGTCAACTGGAAGGGCTGCGAGCTCTTGTCACACCTAGTGAAAGTAGGGTCAAGTCACCAGAGGCCGGAGAGTCTTTGTTGATTGTACATCCTGATCATCTAGTGCAAGCAACAAAACATATTTCTGAACCGATTTCATTTTATGAGGTTACTGGTAGTATCACTCCTACTAGCTCATTAGCCAAAGAACCTAAAATCTATGATCCTGAAACTGAAATTGCTGCTACTCCATCTTCAAGATTTGCTTCTCCTATTTCTAGTGGTCCTAGTTCACCCAGAGTAGAAAATATCTTTACCAAGAATCTTCCTTCTGGACTCATTTCCATTGAAGAAATTGTAATTTTGAGTCCAAACAAAGGTATAAGCATCCCTGAAAATCAACCGAGTATTGAACTTAGGAAGCGTGAATCTAGTTTCTACAGTCCCATTAGAGGTGATGCTTGGTATATTTCGTTGACCAATTTCTTAGAAAATACAGGTCTCGCATCTTCACCACCTCGATTTCCTTTCCATCCAACACCTAGAGGTTATTATCCTACTTTGAATATGTCGAGACAGTCATCCTTGTTTATTCAGACACCGGAAACCTTCTTACATGGCGGTCCTTCTGTTCCTCTTGGGTATCAGTCTGTATCTGGTACGTTTTCAAGAGCTTCTCCTCGACCCATCGAATATGTCATATCTCCTGGTCATAACGGAACTAAAACAATAAGTGTCGAAGAGATTCTTATGATGTCTGGTACTACTCCTAATCCGCAACCTCAAGGTAGCTCAATACCGTCTGGGGGGCAGCCCAAGGTACTCCAATACCGCCTGGGGGGGAAACCCAAGGCAGTCCACTATTACTGCCTAGCGGGCAACCTCAAGGACAGTATGTTCCTACGGGATAGTATTTTCCTCAAGGTCAACCCCAGTATCAATATGTACCTCAAGGTCAACCCTAGTACCAATATATGCCTCAAGGTCAATACCAGCCTCAAGGTCAGTACCAACCCAAAGGTCAGTACCAACCTCAAGGTCAATACCAACCTTAGGGTCAATATCAACCTCAAGGTTTTCAACCACCTTCAGGTCAATCATTTGTTCAAGGACCCTAAAATGTACCATATAATTATCAATCTTACACTCAACCTGGTTTTGGTCCTTAATACGCTCAACCTGTTATGGGTCCATACCTTGGAGTGAACGCGGTATGGGATCAAAAGACTCCGCAACCAAGTGTGCAGTTGTCATCCCAATCTGGACAGTCTTTTGTTTCTGGTTCACCCCAGCAACCTGTCCAGCCTACTACTCAAACTGCTACACCTGGGGCAGCTCAATAGTCTGGGCCTAGTTCCCCTCGAACTCCCTCCCAAATGTCTGTTGTAACTGCTGCGGCTTCTATTCAATCCACTCCACCCATTTATGGAGTATCAACAGCTCCAGTTTCTACTGCTCCTGTATCAACTCCTCAGGCCTCTTTACCCAGTCTGAACCTACAATCCTGACTCCGGTTCCCATGCCTGTAGGATAACCTGGGCCTAGTACGGTCCTCACAAGTCAACCACAATTTACTTATCAACCGTACCAGGGGCAGTACCAATTCAGCCCCGCTGTGCAAAACCCAGCTTATCAGTATCAACCGTACCTTGGGTATACGTATCAACAACCTCAACAACCCCAGTATGGTCCAGTTAATCCTGGTTTTCCAAGAGGATATAATATCCCAAATGTGAATCCGATACCAAATTATCCTGGATATCCTCCTCCTAGGGCTTGTCTTATGACCCCAAGTTTTCATGATCCAAACCGTCAATTACCATTTATAGAAACTTTGGATTTGCCTGACTTGTCGCGCCTTACGAACGATCCCATTAATTATCTTCCGTTTTGGCCGCCAATGCCGAATAAGTTTCCCAGTGATATACCAAAGGTTGAGGCGAAGTCAGGAGAAGATCTGTCTAATAATGTGATGACCTACCATCTCCGGTGTGCATCAAATTCCATTATAGATGATTCAATTTGTCTTCATCTTTTTCAATGCACTTTGATTGGCCTTGCAGCCAAGTGGTACATTGAGTTGCCACGAGGCTCTTTTTACAATTTTAGTTAGTTAGCCACTTCCTTCCTTACTCATTTTTAGCTACCAGCTCGATATGACAATGGCATGGAATTATTAACTTCATTAAAGTAGTCGATGTCCACATATATTTCAAATCATATTCATGAATGGCGACGTCGACGTCGTTTAGTGAAAGGTTTTATCCTGGACCAAATTTTGGCAAAATGGTTTGTCAAATCATTATTACCCAAAATAACTGAGGATGTAGCTAAGGCAGGGTAGTTACAGAAGAGCAAGTAATTTCTCAAGCTCAGTACCTTGACTTAGTTTATACGCAGTCAAGTACGTTACATGAGAAAATCCTCGACCTTTCGAAACAAAATCAAATAGTTGCACCTCCCTCAGGGTCTCATGTCGCTGACGGTATGATTGGTACTGTTAATAACAAAAGTAAGAATAAATCCTCCAAGAATTCTTCTCCTATTATAACTTTACCAGATTCCCCTAAGGGAGAGTCTTCACCTAAAATTTCTACCGATGTTCATGTCGTAGAATCATCTACGACCAAATCAAAATCTAACGGCAAGAAGAAAGGCAAGAAGAAGAATAAACTAAACACAAAGGAGATATCCGATAAACCTAAATCTACTGACAAGAAACGAAAACCTTGATATCCTTGTCTCATCTGCGTTGAGGAGCACTTTACAAAGGATTGTTTGCATCGTTTCGAGGTTGCAAAAATCGTCAAAGGTTCGCAAACACCTACTGTTTTGAAGGATCATTTTCCAAGTCCAGACAGTAAAATGATAGGCTCTTCCTCTAGTGCCTCGGAAGAGCCCATAATGATGATGTCACATGTAAGGATTGTGACACGATCGCAAGATTACAGGAGTAAGAGTCCTCTTGGTGGTAAGGAAGCTGAATCTTCTATTTCTAATCCATCAACCTCAGCTCCGTCTAGTTCCAATTCACTACAGATCGAGAAACCAAATCCTGACTTAGTAATCAAACCGCCCGCTAAGGTTATACTTTGAAAGTCAGCTTTCAATCCACATGCAAGAGCTACTTAGAACTATAACATTATTGAAGATTTAGCTGTTTCATCTTCAGCAATGTCAGCTTTCGAAGTGCTACAATCTTGTCCAGCACAACGTAAAATGCTACTGTCAGCTATAGGAGCTGTTGGTCTTCAGGACTCAAATCTCATAGTCTTGGATTTAGAAAATACTACACCTCATCTACCTCATCAAATGGCTTTCCAGATTCCAGTGTTAGTCAAAAACAGACCTTGTTTTAGGACTGTGATTGATGAGGGAGCTCCCACATGTATTATGTCGATACAGTGTTAGAAAACCCTTGGCTCTCCTACACTTAATCAATCCTAGAAGATTCTAAAGGCCTTTGATGGCAGAAGGTTTCATCCTTATGGCGTTTTACAGGACTTACCTATAGGGGTTGAAGGAAAAACCGTTAATCTAGATGTGGAGGTGGTTGATGCCCCTCTAGATTACAACTTTCTTTTGGGTTGTAGCTGGTCTTACTCCATGACTGTTGTTGTTTCATCGGTCTTTCGGCTAATTAAGGTCCCACATAGTGGAAAGATCGTAACAATAGATCAGTTAACTTATTTTTCGTCTGACCCATCCTCTGCTGAGAGTATTCAACATGTTGGAAAAACCGCTATCCCTTATAAGGATGTTGGAGTAGGATTAGTTAAAGATTCGGGTTTACTCAGAACTTTTTCATTTCCTCCTCCCAACGTACCATCTTGTTTCGCAACCATTCATATGATTTCGTCAGAATCCATAGTTCTTGACAACCCTTGGATCGTTCAATTCGATTCCGAGGTGGACTCTCTTGGCGATGCCATGCCTTTGAGTCCCTTTGAAGTTGCTTATCAGGCAGTACAGTCGTTCTTCGACTCAAATTCAACCAACCTTGATCTAGTGAATGAGATCAATGGGAAATCATTTCCAATCTCAACCTCAGAGTCAACAACCTTTTCAGAAACCGTTCACAATGATGAACAAATTCGGGAACTGTTGTTTGTTGATGCATTACCATGGGAAGATCTTCATCACCGATCTTCGTTTTTACCTGAGATTGATCATTTTGAAAATGATTTTTCATCCATTTTCACCGTTGAATACGTCAAAGAACTGCAAAATCCATTGAAACATCATGATTTTGAGCAAAATTTAGCCAATATTTCTCAAACGGTTCCTATTGACATTTCAGTCAAACCTGGGATTGTTGAAAACATTCACATAGGTGATTCTTGTACAGACGTTGAAGTCAACACATATAAAGCCCTATTTCAAGAATTCTGTGACGTGTTTGCCTGGTCCTATGAGGAAATGCCAGGAATTGATCCTTCAATCATTGTTCATGAAATCAAAACCTACTCGGATGCTAAACCC
>APFE031256765.1:18952-45468 GCA_000404065.3 Pinus taeda | reverse complement strand
AAACCCAATATTAAAAACACTAATTTTTAAAATGTCGCAATGTGACATTGAATAAATTGCAAGGTAACGTAGCATTTTGATAATGATTGTCACATTGTGACAATGCTTGTTAGGTTGTGATGTTGTGATGTTGGATATATTTTTGTACCATTTTGTCACAATATTAAAACCTAATATTAACCAAATATTATAAACCCTAACATTTTAAAACCCAATATTATAAACCCAAAGATTAATATTATAAACTGTAGGATTAATGTTATAAACCCTAATATTCTAAAGCCAATATTAAACCCTAATATTAAACCCCAATTTTGTCATGTCACAATGTGACGTTGAAAAAATTGCAATGCAATGTAACATTGAGATAGTGATTGTTAGATTGATTATCACATTGACATTTTGTTTGTCACAATGCTATGTTAAATAGATTTTTGTACCATTCTAATGTCACAATATTAAACCAAATATTATAAACCCTAAAATTAATATTATAAATATTAATACTGATATATTAAACCCTAAGAATATAAGCCCTAAGAATAATGTCATATACCCTAAGATTATAAATATTATAAACCCTATGATTCATATTATAAACCCTATGGTTAATATTGTTAACCCGAAGAATATAAACCATAATATTAATATTATATACATTGGCATTTTAATAACCAATATCATCAACGTTAAGACTAATATTCTAAACCCTAAGATTTTATATCAATACCTAAGTTTAATATATTAGACCCTAGGACTATAAATCATAAGATTAACATTAAAATTTATTATTAATATTGTAAACCCCGCGATTAATATAAAACACTAAGATTAATATTAAACCATAACACTAATATTATAAAATTTAAGATTAATATTACAAGCCCTTGGATTATAAACTCTAGAATTAACATTATATATCCTAGCATTAATATTATAAACCCTAAGATTATATTATTAGCATTAATAATATAAACTTTAAGATTAATATTATAAACCATAGATTTATAAACATGATTAAAATTATAAACCTTAACATTAATACTATAAACACTGAAATTAATATTATAAACCATAGGATTATAAAGCCCAGGATTAATATTATAAACCCTGTGATTAATATAATGTTAGGGCTTTTATTTACTACCTAAAATGTATGATTTTATCAAATGTTATAAATTAAAATTGAAAATTTATTAATTAAATTAAAAATTAATTAATTTAATTTATAGATATAAATTAGTGTAACTAAGGTTTATAATTTAATTAAGGTTTATAACCAGCCTAGATCCATCTTAACCTCAAATCTGTGAAGTGCCGAGAGTGATCAAATATCTTTTCACTTTAAAAGAGGTTTGCATCTCAGGGGATTTAATCTCTCTCAATATTTGGTAGATCCAAAGTCAAGATAGATGTAGGCTAATTTAATTTTCCCCTTTAAATAGGTTATATTCCACATGAATACCATGGGTTCTCATACCACGGGTCGATACCATGTGTACCATGAAGTTATTTTTATTTTAATGTTAATTATTTTTATTTTATTATCACCAAATAACAATGTTTCACGATATTAATTTTATGTTTATTTTTATGTAATTTGACGAATCAAAATATTTACAGAACATGACATGACATTACAAGATCTCATTCTATACTAGACTAAGAGAGCGCCTTTCCCGCACAATTAGATAAGTTAAAATAAATTTTAATTTAAAATTTGAACTAGACCCTAAGTAAGTAATATCAATTTTGGTTTAATTTAAATTTAAATAATTTTTATTTAAAGTTTTAGTTTAAACTTTAATTTAGAATATAATTTAATTTTATTATATTTTATAAACTTAAATTAATTATAATTTAATTTTAATTTATATTTAATTATATTTAATAAATTAAATTAAATTATAATTTAATTTAAATTTTAAATTTAAAATGAAATGAAATGATTAATATTAATAGTAAAATAAACAAAAAATATATATACTCAAATTTACTTAAACCATATTAATTAAATAATAAATTAGCAATGTATTAGCTATGGTATTTGAGAATGTAAAGACACATGAAATGATACCTAAGATATTTTTAGCTTCAATTTGAATACAACCAGTATAGATCCATCTTAAATATCGATCTAACATGAGTCGAGAGGGATCCAATTTCTTCACGTGAAAAATTTCAACTTTAATGGCAGACGAGGTTACACATCATACTGGGTTGTAGAATGAGCCTTTTGACTCAAAGAATAAAAAGCTCTTGACAAGACTCACATGCAAGACCCGTAAATAAACGATCAACCATAAAGAAACACACTAGATTTCAGTGGAAATGAAATTTTAATCTGATCTACCATGAATAATGTATGGTTTGATCCATGCGAAAGAGACAGATGTTAAAGTTATATTTTTATTGATATTTTAAAAATTAAATATCACCAATACAATTCACGGTGTTACTTGGTGACAATAAAATAAAAATAATTAACATTAAAATAAAAATAACTTCATGGTACCCATGGTATCGATCCATGGTATGAGAACCCATGGTATTCATGTGGAATATAACTTATTTAAAGGGGAAACATAAATTAGCCCACATATATCTTAACTTTGGATCTACCAAGGGTCTAGAGAGATTAAATCCCATGAGATGCAAATCTCTTTTAAAGTGAAAAGAGATTTGATCACTCTCTGTGCTTGGTAGATTTGAAGTTAAGATAGATCTAGGCTAGTTATAAACCCTTAGTTACATTAATTTATATCTATAAATTTAATTTAATTTTAATTTATAATATTTGATAATCTATAATTTTTATAAATTAAAACCCTGACAATAATATGTAAAAACTTAAAATACCATCGTAATTGAATATTAATATTAATACAAAAAAAAAAAAAAAAAAAAAAATATTTTACTATTAATTAATATAACCATAATGATAATAATATCAACCCTAATGTTAACATTAAACTTTCAAAATTCATATTAACATTAATAATATTAATATTAATTAAACCTAATATCAATATTAAACTATAATAGTATTAAACTCTAGCAGTTATTTTCCTACTTTCACTATACACTCAAATCCACTCTGACTGTGTGTATGTCAAGTTTGTATGTCACACCTACTCAGTTTGTATGTTTAATTATTCTAGGTTTTACTTTTATCCTGCGATATCAAACCTAAACGCTTGTACAATTCAATATGCATGATGGAACTCATAAACAAAACACATTTATCAAAGCCTAATCGCTAATCTCTACCTAAATTAAAATATCAACTTAAAGACAACACTACAGTTTAATACGCACGGCCATTAGATAAACATGGGTGTACAAATACTCTAAACGTTTCTTAGCTTTCTTCCAAGAGAGATAAATTTTAGCATCTCTCACGCAGAAGAACACATTCACTCATTCAAAACAGGTCTACTCATCTATACTATATATATATTATAAAAATATATAGATTATTAGAGCACATTGTCTTCTAATATAATAACATGAAGCAACACTGTCATTATTATAAAACTCATAACATAAGAGTAATGGATTCAAATGATCGAGGCACTTGGAATTGCCTTGGCTGAGTCTTCTAGTTATTGTAGCAAAGTCACACTGGTTTGTTTCCATATCACACTTTTTTATCAAAATTGTTGCAAAAAGTGTTTGTGTCTTGGAATGGGACACAAACACTTTGCGCAATACTTTTGATAGAAAAACATGCATGGCTTCTTGTGAGAAGTGGTCGAACACTCGTATGAACACATTCCCCCTTATTAAGTATTAATATTCAGTCACAATATAATATATTCATCACCTATACTGCCTGCAAGTAAAGAATAAAGAGTGCCATTAGAAAACAAGAACCAAAAAAGGCCAAACGTAATGGATGAACTCTGCCACTGCCCCTTCACTACATGAACCAGAGATGCCAAAATATCAAATACAACAACTAATATTAAACCAGAGATGCAAAAATTGTCAAGTACATGCCTCTAGAGCTTCCTTGCACGCATTGATCCACTCTCTCTCTAAATCAGATAGATCTGATGCCCTCTCCAGAGGTTGCTTGGGGGGGTTGATCCCCTCCACCGAGGCACCCACCCGATCCAGCATCCACACTTTCATGAGCCTCATCAAATCGCTTGTCGCCCCCACGGGAGTGACCTTCGGTCTCCAAATTTGTCAAGAAGCTAGATGCAATCCCAAAAATAGAGTTGCCTCCTTCAATTCCACACAAAGCACCCCTCTCACTCGTCGAGAGAGGATTGGTAGGACAGTTCACGAGTCTCTTTCCCTCTCCTAAAACAATCCATAAATGGATTGAATGTAACTAGGCTTCGAAAACTCAAGGACAAATCTCATTCCACTTTTACGACAGGGGTTACATCACTTTCTATGTTATGTCCAAGGAGGATCGGGATCTGATCTTCAAGAATGGGCCATATTTCATGGATTCAAGAGGTTTATACTTAAATAGATGGACACCAAACTTCGATCTAGAATTTGATCGGGATCTAATCTTCAGAAACAGGACCAGATGGAATCACTATAGCCTTCTCTTGCACGTATTGGGAGCTCATTAGGAAATATATACTCAAGTTTATCTAATGGGTGCAAACCAAGTGTGAAATAGGAGGTAACACTAACTCTTCTTTCCTTTCTCTGATTCCATATCCATAGCGAGCAGTTTTATTTTACCAAACTTTGTCGACTCGCCTTATATAATAGAGATAATATATTATATAGTGTGTGTGTGTGTGTGTGTGTGTGTGTATGTATATGGACTAGTGAAAAATCAAGAATAGATAAGGGAGTAGCAATTCAAATTGAAGAAAGAGATAAGGGATACCTTTAGTAGTGAGAGAGTCGAAGGGGCCAGTGGATCATCGAAAATCCGGAAGGTGGTTCTTTTTTTCTTAGGGATAGGGCTAACTATTGTATAAATAGTAGTGACACCTATGCATATTTCAAAATGTCAAGAGAACAATAGAAAGAAGTTAGGGAATGCCCTATTATAAGCGGCCACTTTGTATGTACAATGGACTATCTACAAAAGGTTTTGTTTTTGGTTTTGATATAAAATCACTTTCATCCCATTTCCTTGTATAACTCCTCCTACAAAATAATAACAAAAATACTTGCAAGCCGACTCAAAACCCTACTCCCATAGTTGATCTATGAAAACCAAGGTGGATTTATCCAAAAAAGACAGATTGTGGATAACACTCTCTTAGTACAGGAAGCCATCCATTCTAGCATATCCTGAGAAGAATATGGCTTCATTCTAAATCTTAACATGGAATATACATTTAATAGGGCCAAACACTCATTTCTCTTTGCAGTTTTAGACAAAATGTGTTTGCTTAGGAATTCATCGATATCATCAAGGCAAATATCCATAAGCCTTGGATCTCTCCTTTGGTAAATGGAAGACCGGGGCAATTCTTTCAGAACACCCGGGGGCTAACAAAAGGTTTCCCTATCTCCCCATTCCTATATATCATCATGGTATAATCACTCAGCAGGAAACTTGAGCATGAAGACAAAGAGGGATTCTCATTTGAATTCAGTACAATAGAGGTGTTAAAAGCACGGACTACTCGCAATTTGGTGACAACACTTCGTTCATGGGTGGAGCCTCTCCCATAGTTGCAAGAAGATTTAAAACCACATTGGATCTGTTCTTGAAAGCTTCAGGAGGAATCCTCAATAAGTTAAAGAGTAGTATATATGGCTAGAACACCCCCTCAAGAGTTATTCAGCGCATATCTTAAATATTTGGAAAACCTTGCAAAGTGGACTGGACACACTTCAAATACTTACCTATGCCAATATCCAAGTTCTAAAAATAGAGGTATGGATAGAGGTCATAGATAAAATGAAGTGGAAACTCCAACACTCAGGAATGCAATGGCTAAACTTGGCAGGCATGGTCATCTTAATCAAATATGTATTGTCATCCCTTCCTTTATACTAATTCACAATTCTGCAAACCCCAACAAGTATACAAAAACAAATAGAGCTCATCATAAGGAATTTTTTATGGCAGAGAGGCAAAAAAGAAACAAAAAAATTAAGTTTGCTCAATTGGAAAAAGGTAACAACACATTATCACCGAGGAGAAATAGCTAGTAAACACCCAAGTATAATGAACTTAGCCCTGGGAGAAAAAATCACTTAGAGGATAATAACAGAAGAATCAATGTGGTGGAAGAAAGTACTAGAAATGAAATATATGAGCACTCAATCACATCAACTCCTCCAAAGTCATATTCCTAATAGACCCTGCTCACAAATTTGGAAGATATCCTAAAAATCCCTCCCACTCATTCAAGCTCACACCTCTAGAATTAGGTGGGGGGGACAAGAAATAAATCTATGGGAATAAAGTATTATGAGTAAACCAAAGTTATCCACCATTCGAGAAATCCAACATCTAAAAAAATGGTTTGTAGGAAAAGGTGTCGTACATATGGATCAAATATTAGTTTAGGACCAAAATGATAACTCTTGGAAAGGTTAGAAACCTCCAATTATCCTTCTTGAGCTTCATCGACAATGGCACCTCCTTTCAACATATTAAGGGAGAAACACTAATACAATTCAAGCTACATTATAACTTTAAATGGAATTTGACAGCAAGGGATTACATAATTAAAAGCGGCTATGAGGCATTACAAGGAGAATAGGAGAAGCAACCCCTTTGGCCTCATTGGAAAATAGTTTGGAAGACTGAAAGCTAACCAAAAATCAAATTATTCATATGGAATCTACTCAAGGGGCAGATACTAACTGCCAATAATCTCATAAAGCATGGCATACAAGGTCCATCTATGTTTCCATTGTGTCTGAGTGTAGAGGAAACCATCGAACACTTGTTCCTATCATGTAAATTCTCCAAACAAAATTGGAAGACCATCCTTCACCCTCTCCCGATGTAAGTAAACTTCAAGCTAAATGTCACTGATTTATTCATGAAATGGAACTCAAAATAGCCCTACTCCCTTAAAAAGAAGAACTTTCTCAAGCGATTTTGGAATAGACTTCCTCCATTTATGTGCTAGTAAATTTGGCTAATTAGAAACAAAACCATTTTTCAAAATAACAAATCAAACTAGATGATAACTACTAAGTTTTGGGGCCTCTCATCCGAATCCATACTCTCAAAAGGAAATATCAGGTTAGATCAACAAATCTTGCAAATTGAAGAAGAAATGTGGTTCAAATATGTATTGGACAGGACACATCACAACACCCATAATCCTTTGAGAAGTCGACCCAACATTACTAATTGGAAAGTTAGACTGAAGGATAAGGAATTCATAGATTGGTTGAAAGAACACAAGTGACCCTATATTTTCTTTGATGGTTCCTCCAAACGTAACCCTGGAAGAGTTAGAGAAGGGGGAGTCATCCTTGATTCTGAGGGACAAGAAACAACCTCCTATGAATGAGAATTGGGAAACAAAACAAACAATAGAGCATAAGCCTATGGACTTCTCTTGGGAATTCAAATCCTTTATTACATTATATTAAGGAACCCCATTGTGATCAGTGATTCTGCCATCCTCATCCAACAAATGGTAAAAGGTACAAGGCCCAAAAATGTTGAACTTGGGAAAATTGTAAAACGAATTAATCACCAGCTGAAATATCTGAAGGAGGCAACCTTTTTCCATGTCCTTAGAGAAAATAATGTTAAAGTTGATAAACGTGCAAACAACAAATGCCACCAGCCCCAAGGAGAAGCCAAGATCAATGAAGAGACCTAATACCTACATATTTTCTGAAATGAATTCAAAACACATGCAAGTCAGAATAATAAACATGATCCCTTCAGAAACTAAGATGGATCTCTTAAAAAATGACAACATGCACAACCCAAGAGATAATCAACAAATATTTAAGGGACAATTTTTTTTTTTATCTCCATGTGGATTTACATGTCTTTGCAGGCTGATTCACACAAGCAATGGTACCACCAACAACACCAGATGTGAATGGTTGCAAAGTTCACGAGCCCAAGGAAAACCTTCCCCTTCGAGTCGGGAAGTATTTATACGCTATTTTTGGTGATTTCTTTTCCTCCACTATTCCTACTCACCTCGGTGTTACTTACTCCCCACCTCTCCCTTTCAACATGGCATCAATTTCACCATGTCCCCAATGTCCCTCCCTTCAAGTAGAATTGGAACAAGTTAACAATTTCCAAAAATAGTTGAACGAGAGGTGTAAATCAGAGATCAGTTTCCTGTATATACAAGCATCTTCTCTAGGGAAGACACTTTGCAATGACAACCTCCCTCATAATGAAGAGCTCTTTTAATCAAGATCCTCAAGGATAAACTCGGTTTCCTCAACAAAATACACCAATGGTCTGTCTCTTTGTAAAAATGCATGATGAAGTTCAAGTTTATTTACTTATTGCAATGGTTCATTAAGGTTTATGCAGTTAATGCCATAGGAAACGAAGGATTTAGTTTAATCTATGTAATAGCAGGAAAACATAGGCAACGATATCTAACACTAAAACTCATGTCCACTTAGCAAGAAGCTTTGTATCAAGGTTTATCACCTTTCTTTTTAGAATGAATATAAGATAATTGACACTGTTAAAAAAAATGTGCAAGAGGAGAGGGCTTGGAGAAATCACAAGCCTCGATTTCCTTCTCAGATGAAGCATATTCCATTAATATGCAATCCTATCCATTGATTTAAAAATATATTAAAATTTCACAAATCTACATCCATAAGTTGAAATAGGTATGTTTATCAGCATAATTAATCAATAAGAATGAGATTAAAATTGTTTGATGTTGGTTAAAGAATATTAATATTATATTAGAGGAAAGGTAAAATAAGTATACTAAGAAGGGTAGGACTAGCATTAAGGGAATTGGGTTTAGAGGACTACAAATGCATAGTGAGCTTCGAAGAATGCCTTAACTGGTACCCATCTTCTAGATTAAAGTTGTTAGGGTGCTTTTCAATTTCTATGGCTTCCATAATGACACAGTGAGAATGGAAGGGGGCAGAGGCGAAGATTTTGGTTTTATCAAAACAAATTAGATGCTTGGCATTGTGGGAGTGTTCAATGATGGTAGATTTAGCAATGTGGTTCTCGTAGGTGCCAGCCATATGGTCTTTGAGTCTGGATATGAAGGATCTACTAGTTTGTCCTATGTAAGACATTCCACTAGAATAAGGGATTTCATTGACTTCGGAGCCAAGAATAGGGTCATTCTTGTCATTGGTCGATCTAAAGAGTTGGCTAAGGAATTTTTGGGGTTTGAATGAGGTCTTGATGTTCTTTTTAGAAATAATTTCATAAATATGATCGGTAAGCCCCTTAATGTAGGGAAGGATAACTTTAGCTAAGGGTGGATTATTGGATTGGTTTTTAGGTTGGGGGTGGTTAAAATAATGAAAGGCTTTGTTGATCTAAGATGAGGAGTAACCATTGGATTTGACGTCTTTGGTGAGATGGGGCTTTTCATCGGGAAAGGATTGAGAGGAAGAGATCTGAATGGTTTGGGTAACAAGGGTTTCAAGAACAACAAACTTTTGAACAGGATGATGATGAGAGTTGGAATGGATGTATCTATCGGTATGAGTCTTCTTCCGATAGAATAGATACTCCCATTTACATCTCTTTAATTAATGACAATAAATTTTGAAAACTTAGGAAAAAAAATCGATAATATATTTTGCAAATTCAAGAATTTTTTGTGATTTTTCAATATTAATATTTTTAATTTAATCTTGTTAAATTAATAATTTAATTAATTTAATAAATAGATGTAATAATCATTATTATCATTTCTTTTAAATTGTGATAAGAATATTGTATTAAATCAAAATTTGCACCTGGATCGTGGCTTGCACAACAGGTGAATACAATGAAAATCCTTTGAGGCCAACTATACCTATAACCTCACAATGCTCTTTATTCTCAATATCCATTAGCCGCTTTACTATCTTAAAGGACATAGGGTTTTTGGAGGTGTAGATTCTCGAAAAGACCTATAGATACAGAAAAAATTTACACTGAATACCATGGCCCATAAGAATGATGTGGCCTTCGACAACTCATGACATGACTTGACATGACACTGCTAAGATGGACTAATTTACTAAGGTGGCAATGTCAAGCCATTGTTGTTGTTGAGTGATGGATGTGCTTTCTCTTCTCCTCTGCATAGCTTGATGATGCAAGGTCTTCAATGATCTTTGGTCTTGGGAGGTGGTTCGATGCATGTGTTCCCTTTTCTTGTACTTGATAAGCTTCTTTGTCTGTCCAACTGTAAGTGAGTCTTCTAGCATGTTCGCTCCTTCTCCTTCATCATCGTATCACCATGATCTAACAATGTACCTATTCCTGCAATTCACTCATGATGGGACGACATCAAATCCAAAAAATCCCTAGTCTAAGATGATGCACTATTATCCATGAACTGAACTCGGGACAGGTGAGAGACTAGGAAAGAGGGCCCAGTAACTACGCATTACACAATTCCAGGTGACAGGGAGGGAGACTGGTCGTTGAGATTTCACAGAGCGCAACTCAAGCTTGGCTGATGAAATCTTGAGCACAATCTTCACTGCAGGGAAAAATTGCGTAGAGGCCAGTGGGAGACAGGATTGTGCAATTGAGATCATCAGTAGGAAGCTATAAAGTGGGAGACAGAATTGTGCAGTTTCTGAGGTCAATGAGTCCTGACTGACGGAGGACACCGAGGGACACTTTTGTGCAGTTTTGGGAGGTAAGGAAGGGTTGGGTCTCTGCTAATTTCGGGGTTCCAATAGGCAGGGAGGAGACTTGATGACTAATCTTGTGAAATGCACAATTCAGGTCAGGCTTGAGGAAGCTACTGCACAATTCTGGGGAGGAAGGCAGTCTGCTGAGCTTTGGAATTGTGCAGTGCAACTTCCCTGGGGGACAGTGACTACGCACTGCGTAGTTCTAGGCAGTAGAGCAACATCACTGAGGGTTGAGACTGCATTGTGCAGCTTAGTCGGGGCCCGATGAAAGAGAGTTGTCCAATCAGAAGTATTTTCCGAAAAATGGCTAAGTATGGGAGGCAAGTGAACTTATGAGGAACTTGACATTGTGACCAAACACTTAGCATACTTCAATGACACGACAAAATAGACCACCGGAATAAAAAGACAAAGCATTACCCTCTGTGAGACTGTCTATAACTAAAAGTGACAAGTGTGACACTTGAGATAGACTTTAGGACAACTTTGATGACAATTTTGCAAAAATGCTTAAAACTTTGTGTATGAGTGTGACAAGTGTTTATATGGCTAGGACAACTTGTATATACAAAGACCATACTTTGAGGTCACCATAAAGGCTCACAAACATGACATAATGATCAAACATGCCAAAAGATGACAATTGATCCAACAAGCGAAAGGGAGAAAGACACTTAGAGGAAACACATGGAATGACCTTCAATGCTTGCATGCATGTCATTGAATACATAATGATATGACAATGATAAATCGTCCTTCATGCTACACTAAGAGGTGTATTTCAAAAACATGTGCTTTGTTTTCCATACCTACCCTCCAAAGGGTTATGCATCAGATGGATCCTTCATGCAGTCTTGATCTTCTATCATACCCTAGGTTCCTTGGTCTCCTTATCTTTCTCCTCAGCTCCTTGAGAGTCAACTAGCATGTCATCATTCTTCATGTCCACTAGGAGACACAATTGCGCAATTTAAGCAGACAATGAGTGTTGCGAGATATGTCCCTGGGAGGACACATCTGCGCAGTTTTAGGATGCAGCGGACTGGGTAGCTGAGATGCCCGAGGGACAAAACTGTGCAATTTCTAGAGACAGTGGGTTCCAGCTGAAGGAAGGACACTGGAGGAAACCACTGCGCAATTTTGAATGCCAAGGGAGGATGGGCTTTCTGCACATTACATAGTTCCAGTAGGCAAGGGAAAAATCTTAAGGTTTGCAGATGTGAAGTGCGCAATTCAAGAAAGTTGGATGAGGCTAGGTTGGTAGGGAAACTCCAGAATTTGGTTAAGTGTGGGATCGGTGGAACCGATGTGAGAAGTGATAGAACTTGACTATGATCACACACTTGAACACTTAGTGACACAACATAGGCCATCTAAAACATATAAAAACATACTTCGCTTAATGCAATAACCTTTGTGACAACTTACGACAAGTGTGGCTCTGATGATAGACTTTGAGAGGATAAAGGCGACACTTGTGTAAGAGTGTGTGAAATGAGTGCGAAACATGTCTATGTGGTGAGGACAACCCATTCTCTCAAAGATATCCCCTTGAAGCAAAACAAACTTCCCTTTGCATGACAAGCAATAATCCCCGTGCCCAAAGATTGCACATATTATATAAAGGTAAAAACGTGAATGACTCTTAAGATCCAAGAGGGGAGCTTGAGATCATCAACTTACCAATAAGTGACTAAGGAATGACCGATCATAGGATCCACAGTAGGCTCCGAAATTTGAGTGCAATCCAAAATTTTGGAGGGTGTTGAGGCTGCTACAACGGTCAGCTATAATAAAAACAAAAAATGAATATACAAGTTTGGTTAGTTTTAATTAAATGTAATATAAAAATCAATATTCCCTGTTTTAATTAAATGTATTATAAAATGTCAATATTCCCACTCTGAATGTGTTGGTTGAGTTGATTATTACGTATAGAGGCACATTCTACAACCTAGTATGAGGTTGACGTGTGACTTCGTCTGTGCTCAACGTGGAGTTGATATGTGTCCCTTTTAAAATAAAAATGAGATATTCTTTAAATAAAAAACAATGTTGGATATAATAAAAAAAACATAAATGAAAATACAAGTTTGGTTAGTTTAAATTAAATGTATTATAAAACATTAATATTCACTCTCTGACTGTGTTCGTTGGGTTGATTGTTGAGATTACAACCCAATATAAAGGAGACATAGACACCATCAAAATATTTCACTCTCACTCTTAGTCATAAATAATCAAGTAAAATAATTTCATTCTTGATATTACAACCAAGTATGAAGGAGAAATAGACAAACTAAAAATATTTCACTCTTACTCTCAAGCAACATAATTTTATATCAACTTTATAGAGAAAGCTAAACTAACCAAAAAAAACTTATATTTTCACTTTTGAGCATGAGGAAGTTGTATAATTTTTATACTTTCTAAAAGTATTTTAGTATGGTACTTAAATAAACTATTTCAATATCCATGTTAACTAATTTATTTGAATATCAACTTCATCCATATGTATTAAAAAAAAATGTTGGTCGTAATAAAATATTTTAATGTTCAAAGAAAAGGAGTAATTTGATGGAATAGATGGAATTGTAAATTTATGCTAAGTGTTGTACCCAATCCAAGTTCCAAAGTGAGTCCATTTATGCATTCAAAAATGCAATTTAATCAATGAAAAATTAAACATGGTGTGTGTGTGTGTAGAGCCAATATAGATCAATCTTAACCAAGGATCTAGAAAGTGCCTACAAAGATCAAATCTTCAAGGGTACAATTTGTTTTTCCAAGTTTTACAAGTTTGCACCTCAAAAGAGATTGGATCCCTGTGGGTGCTTGCTAGATCTATGGTTAAGACGGATCTAGATTGGTTGATATTATAACCCAGTATGAAAGAGATGGAGAGGCCGTAAAAATATTTCACTCTCACTCTTAGCCATAAATAATAAAGTAAAACAATTTCATTGTTGATATTACAACCAAGTATGAAGGAGACAATTCACTCTCACTCTTAGCCATAAATAATCAAGTAAAACAATTTCATTGTTGATATTACAACCAAGTATGAAGGAGACAATTCACTCTCACTCTTAGCCATAAATAATCAAGTAAAACAATTTCATTGTTGATATTACAACCAAGTATGAAGGAGACAATTCACTCTCACTCTTAGCCATAAATAATCAAGTAAAACAATTTCATTGTTGATATTACAACCAAGTATGAAGGAGACAATTCACTCTCACTCTTAGCCATAAATAATCAAGTAAAACAATTTCATTGTTGATATTACAACCAAGTATGAAGGAGACAATTCACTCTCACTCTTAGCCATAAATAATCAAGTAAAACAATTTCATTGTTGATATTACAACCAAGTATGAAGGAGACAATTCACTCTCACTCTTAGCCATAAATAATCAAGTAAAACAATTTCATTGTTGATATTACAACCAAGTATGCAGGAGACAAAGACACGGTAAAATATTTCACTCTCACTCTCAACCATAAATAATTAAGCAACATAATTTTATATAAACTTTATAGAAACAAAATACAATTTAAAAATTTCAACATAATGGAAACAAGATTTAACTGAAAATTTTAACTAGACTCTGGGATTTACGTGGAAAACCCCATTCGAGGAAAAACCACGGGGAACGGATTTAATATATTTATATTAGAACAATGAAAAACATATTACATTTCAGTCGCTTCAAATTTCTTTCTCACCCACTCTTCCTTTTTACTCACACTCCTGTATAAGAAATATTTCATTACAATACCATGGGTTGCAAATACTATGGGCACTAACAAGTTTGACTTTGATTTGGCCTCATGCCCAACAATCTCCCACTTGATACCAAATAGAAGCTTGAGTGAATTTTTTTGACATTATTTTCTCTTCTAGCTACTAACCCTTTCCCAAGATGTTTTTTATCACATCTGCATTACTCCAACCAAGGTTCTACAAAGTTCTTTCCTACCCCCTGGGAAAGTCTTTGTTAACATTTCAGTTGGATTTTCTCTAATGTGTATTTTCTCCAACATCAATGTGCTTTGTCTTAGAACAATGTTTTTGGTTTTATGCTAAATCAATAACACTCTGACTACCACAATGCAACAAGAAGTTTTATTCCCAACTCTCCTAAAGATTCTTGCATCCACAACCTCTTTGCAAACTTTTGTGTGAGCTATGTATTCTGCCTCTATTTTGAAGAGGGCCACTACTTTATGCAATTTGGACATCCAAGATATTGCTACACTTGCAAAATTATATAAATAACAAGTGGTGTACTTTCTAGTATCCACACCTCTAGTCATGTTTGCATCTGTTTAACCTTCAAGAACAACATTGTTATTACCAAAACATAAACAATAATTACTAGTACCCTTGAGATACCTCAAAATCCACTTCACTACTTGCCAATGTTGTTTATTTGGATTTGAAGTAACTTGCTCATTACTCCCACTTAATGTGCAATATATGGACGATTACATACCATGGCATGCATAAAACTACCAAAAACTAAAGCATAAGGGATTTTACTCATTTTCTCCTTCTTCTTATCATCATAAGGGCCAAATTAGTATTAAGTTTGAAGTGTGATTCTAGGGGTGTACCAACTGGTTTGACATCCTTAATATTGAACCTCACTAACACTTTTTGAATATATTTTTCTTGTGATGACCACAAATTTTTGTTCTTTTTGTCACATATAACCCTCATGCCCAATATTTGTTGTGCTAGACCTAAATCTTTCATTGCAAATAGACTGACCATATCTTTCTTCAACCTATTAATCATATTCTTTTATTGTCCAACGATTAGCATATTATCTACATACAACAACAATATAATGTACCTTTCTTGGTCATACCTCTTCATGTAGACACAATGATCAACCTCTTGTCTTTTGACACCATGCTCTAGCATAAATGAATCAAATTTCTTGTACCATTAGCAAGGTGTCTGTTTTAGCCCATAAAGGCTCTTCTTCAACCTGTAAACAAGGTTCTCTTTACCTTTTTCCTTGAATACTTATGATTGTTCCATATAAATTTCCTTCTTCAATTCTCCATGCAGAAAAGTTATATGAACTTAAACAGGAATGCAACAACTTACAAATATAATCATAAACACAGAGATGCAGCATAAAAACACTTCATTTCATTGATAGAAAAATATTGAACTATGCTTACAAACCGAATGGAAATAAGATAGCTCGAGCAACGTTATCTTATCTCTGAGAAGAGATGTAGCAGCTACATGCCTATGCATTGTGTTACAATGAGGCTGAAGGGCCTATTTATTATTGGAAACCATGAGAAAACCCTAAACAACCTAAACCCTAACCCTAGGAGATGTAACACAAAGAGTTTGTGGGCCCCATTAGGGTTAGTTGGGCAACCAACTTCCCGGTGTCGTAACTTGGTCATATTATCTCCATTTGGCGCGTACGATACCTTGTTGGAAAGGTCTCTCTGAGTACTATAGGTTTTGCCGTGGACCCCAAAAAAATTCCATTTAGGGGGTCAAAACTTGTCCAGAAGTTCAGGACCTGAAAAACTACTAAAAATAGTAAATGCTTAAATGAACAAGAAAATAGATGAAACTGACTAGGGCGTCTAGGTGGAATAGGCGGGTGGCCACCAATATCCACCTCGATCATTCCTCCCCCCTTAGGAAGCAATGGTCCCCATTGCGTGTAGAGCCACCATGAGGTGAGGAAATTTCTGTTGAACCTGGTCCCTAGTGAACCACTTGCCCTGGTTAAGGAGTTGGACTGCTTTGACAACTCGATATAGTTGTATCCTCTGTTGGCAAGTGTTCTTAATCTGTGTGTCTATGATCTGATCAGTTGTGGCATGTTCCATGCAGTCTGGGTTGAGCTCTATTGGTGTGACTTGTTCTGCAATGTCAGATGTGTCCAACAATGGTGGAAAGTATTGTCGAAGGCGATGTACATTGAACACTGGGTGCAGACCAAGGAATGGTGGGATGTTGAGCTCTAAGGCATTGTCACTGACAACCTTGGTGATGGTGTATGGCTCGTATTGGAGTGGGTGAAGCTTGTGGTGGGGTCTAGCAAGGCTCTCCTTCTGCAAATGTAGCCAAGCTTTGTCGCCCACCTGGAACTTGTGCGACATTCGATGTTGATCATGGTGCTTCTTGTACTTAGAATTGGCTCTATCCAATATATCATGGACCTGTTGGCAGATGTGTTGAATGCACTCAATGAAGTTGTTAGCCCTTTCAGATTCGGACTAAACGTGAGATGAATCTACCTGAGTGGTTTCAAATGGTATGGCCACATCAATGGGGCACAATGGTTGAAATCCCAGCCCTACCTGAAAGGTTATGTGGCATGTTGAGTTGTGGAGAGCTCTGTTGTAGTTGTGTTGGACATAGGGGAGACTTTCATCCCACGTGCATGGATGCTTCGAGTTGTACATGCACAAAATGTGTACGATCATCCTATTGACAACTTCTATTTGGCCATCATTTTGGGGATGGAAAGGCGCAGACTTAGTAAGTTTTGTATCTAGCATCGAACAGAGACTTGACCAAAATGCACACAGGAATCTGTTATCCTGATCTGAGACAATGGGTTGTGGGATCCCAAAGTGTACCCATACTCGCTCCAAGAAGAGCTTATCAGTGGCCTTTGATGTGATACTCTTCTTTCAGGCTGCCATGATGGCCATCTTAGAGAATCTATCGATGACCATGAAAATGCAATCGTTGTCATGCTTAGTAGAAGGAAGGCCCGACATGTAATCCATGGAGACAGATTCCCAAGGTCAGCTAGGAGTAGGTAGAGGAATATGTAGGCCTTGCTTCTTGATGGTTGGTTTGGCAATGGCCTAGGTGGTGCAGGATCTAATGTCCTTCCCAACATCCTAACGAAGTTTCGGCCAATAAAAATACTTCTGCAGTACTGCCACTATTTTCTCTACTCTAAAATGTCCAGTGACCCGACTGTATTGCGCCTCCAAAATCATCTCAGCACGCACACTTGAAGGAACATAGATGTGTCCCAAGTGGCATAACAATGCATCCTGAAGGTGAAAATTTGGAACTTTCTTCCCTTCTAGGAGTGTCTGGTATATGTTTCCAAATTCTATATCGCTCTTGCAAAGATGCGGCCACCCCAACGTCTCGTGCCCACAGGAGTCGAGCACAGTGATCAGCGCCATGACCGGTGGTTAGCTGAGGCAATCAACAACATTATTGGTGTTGCCCTTCTTATACTTAATGTTCAAATCGAACTTTTGGAAATAGGTGGACCATTTCTAATGGCGATTGTTCTGCAACTTCCCTTGTGTCTACATGAACTATAGAGATCGATGGTTTGTGTGGATGATCGTTTCCTTCCCCATAATATAATGCTTCCATTGACGGAAGGCCTACATAATGGAATACATTTATTTATCGTAAGTGGGGTACTTTCGAACTGTGTGTGAAAGTGTCTCACTGTGGTAATCCACTGGATGCCCATGTTGAGTAAGAACCGCACCCATAGCATAGTCAGAGGCATCTGTATCAATCTCAAATGGTTGTTGTAAGTCTAGTAATGTGAGCACTGGTGTAGAGCAGAGGCGATTCTTCAACTCGGAGAATGGTTGTCGTTGGGTTTCCGACTAAAAAAACTTTTCTTTCGCTCTGCCCTTGATGACTTGACTTAAAGGCCAAGTGATATGAGAGAACCCCAACATGAACTTATGGTAGAAATTGGCAAGACCTAAAAATATGTGGAGCTCTATTAGAGTGGTTGGGCCTAGCCAATCCCGAATACCTGTATCTTGGATGGGTCCACATGTACACCCTGCTCATCAATGATGTACCCCAGATATTGAACTTGGGTCAGGCCAAAGGGGCATTTCTCTAAGTTAGTACACAACTTGTGTTGACGAAGGTTTTGAAGGACACGTTGAATATGGTGGAGGTGCTCTTCCCAACTCTAGTTGAAGATCAAGATGTCATTTAATACACCACCACAAATGCATTGGTGAAGGATCACAAGATGTCGTCCATCAGAATCATGAAGGTTGTAGGGGCATTCGTCAATCAGAATGACATGACCAACCATTCGAAAAGGAACTCCTTGGATTAGAAGGCAGTCTTCCACACATCAGAGGGTTCGATAGGCACCTGGTGATAACATGACTTATAGTCAATCTTGCTGAAATATTTTGCCCCCTTGAGTTGGTCCAGAAGGTCATCAATCCACAGGATTGGGTAATTATTCTGGATAGTGATCTTGTTCAACACTTGATAATCAATACAGAGCCTCCAGGTCCCATCCTTCTTTTGTACCAATACAATCGAGCTCCCACAAGGTGATGATCTAAGCCTTATGTGCCCTTTCTGCAATAGTTCCTAAATCTTCCTCTTGATCTCATCGTTCTCCAGAACAGAGCGTTGATATATCGGTCCATTGGGCAATGGCGCGCCCGGGGTCAGATCAATGGAGTGCTTGACCTGACAATGCAGAGGTACCCCTGTGGGTGAGGTGAAATATCCCTGTACTCCTCCATGACCTTGTCCATCTGTTGCTATTGTGCAAAGGAGCCTTGCTTGGAAGTTGTGGCCAAAACCTTCTTCTTTCCCTGGGGGCAAATCATAAGGAAAATAAATTTTCTGGTTTGGGAAATGATCTTACTACATTTCTTTGTAGTGATCTAAGAGATGGCAGTAGACGGGGCTACCTCTGGTATCATGTACAACTTATTAGCCAAAGTAATAATCATAGAGCAAGGTCTAGACTTATATATAGCATGTTTCTTCCACAAGTATGGTTGTCCCAAAAATACATCACAAACTTCAAGAGGAGCAACATCACACAGTACCTCATCCATAAAGGGCTTGATGTTGTAGGGAAGGCGGCACTTCTAGCTGACATAAAGATCTCATCCTTGGTGAAGCCACTCGATGGTGTACAACTGTGGATGTGCTATAGTATTTAGGTCCAACCGCTTCACGGCCTTTGCTGAAATGAGGTTCTTTTGGCTCTCATTGTCGACAATGAACTATGGTGTAGAACCCTTCACCCATATCTGTGAGAGGAAGAGGTGTTCCCCCTCCTCTAGATCTTCAGGCTCAATCTTATAGATCTTGGTGGTGGCCACAGTGGCACTGGGCTCCACATCAATGATCTGCTTCCCTTTTTTAGTTCCCTTATCGGATTCTGATTCAAAGTCGAAACCTGCGTTTGATTCGAAAGCTCGGCCACCAGTGACTGCTTGGCCCGAAACTCACTTCTATTGTGAGTGGAGCTCTTATGGAACTCACACCATTTTCTTGTGTCCTTCGTCTTCAGTGTGTTGTTCTTTGCTTGCGGCTTTGACAGGCTATCCTGGGTAGCATTGCCTTGGCTTGGTCCTTTGTTATTTGGTTTGGGGGTGCCTTTCCTTGTTTTGGATTCACATATCCAAAGTCCCGCTTCCTCTGTTTAAACTTCTACTCAATCTTGACAATGCACTGATACACCATGTTGAGTGAGGAAATGTCTAGGAACTCCATCTCGTCCTGGATGTATTTGTGTAGACAGTCACGGTACTTGAGCACCAAATGCTGCTCAATATCCTTGATATCCAACTTCATGCGAAGGGTGTGGAAAGTATTTGTGAACTCTGGCACATGTTGCTCCCTTCCCTGTCGTAGCATGGTCCACTTTATGTATTTGTCTTGATAGCTCCCGACAGGGTAATATTGTTCCTTGATGGCGTCTCAGAAATAATTCCAAGTGGGTGTGGCTGAAAACAGTGAGGATTCACTCTCATCCTTTTGTTCATAGTAGGTTTCCCACCAATCCTTGACGTGTGGGACGACTTTAAGAAGTGCAAAAGTAATCTTTTCCCGATTGGAAAAGTCATTAACTGAAAAATATCCTTCCAGTAGATTTAACCATTTATCTACAACATTTGCATCTATCAGGCCTTCGAATATGGGAATATCAAAGTTAACTTGTACCTTAAAAGGAGTGGCACCTCCAGAGTGGCTGCTGGATGAAGATGCATCATCTGTGGGTAGTCGTCGAAGGATCTAGGTAAATTTATCCATGATCGCCTCCCTCTGTAGCTCGAGGGCTTCCTCAAGCAACATTTTGAAAGGATCTCCTGCCCCCTCGTCTTTCTTTTCTTCTGCCATGGGAGGTCATCAGGTTTTGCGAGGCTGGTCTTGCAATGGTTCAACCATATCAAGCCCTAAGTCCTTATACCCTAACCTCATTGGGGACATGCAAAGAAAAAAAGAGAAAGAGAATATCGCTTTGATATCACTAATCCGAACTTAAACAGGAATGCAACAACTTACAAATATAATCATAAACATAGAGATGCAACAGAAAAACACTTCATTTCATTAATAGAAAAATAATGAACTATGCTTACAAATAGAATGGAAAAAAGATAGCTTGGGCGATGGTAGCTTATCTCTCAGAAGAGATGTGGCGGCTGCATGCCTCTGAACTATGTTACAATGAGGCTCAATGGCCTGTTTATTATTGGAAAACATGAGAAAATGCTAAACAACCAAAACCCTAACCCCGGGAGATGTAACACTAAGAGTTTGTGGGCCCCGTTGCGGTTAGTTGGGCAGCCAACTTCCCGGGGTCGTAACTTGGTCATATTATCTCTGTTTGGCGCATAAGATACCTTGTTGGAAAGGCCTCTCTAAGTACTATAGGTTTTGTTCTAGTCCCTTGCCTATTGTTATGGGCCTGCCGCGAACCCAAAAAAAATGTCGTTTAGGGGGTCAAAACTACTCCGGAAGTTGAGGGCCTGAAAACTGCTAAAAATAGTAAATGCTAAAATGAACAAGGAAACTGAGGAAACTGACTAGGGGTCTAGGTGGAATAGACGGGTGGCCACCAATATCCACCTGGATCAAAAACTATCTTCACATCTAATTGTTCACATTCTATGCCTAAAGTAGCAGCAAGACCAAGGATAACTCTTATGGATGACATTTTAACAATAGGTGATTTTTTTTTTTGTAAATTCAATACCTTATTTTTGGGAAAATCCCTTCACTATCAACATTGCTTTGTATCGTTCCCTCTTCTCCTCAACCTCATGCTTAATTCTATATACCCATTTGTTTTGTAGGGCATTTCTTCCTTTTCGAAGCTTCACTAACTCCCAAGTTCTATTTTCCAACAACGAGTCCATTTCTTCCTCCATTGATTTCTTCCACTTTTTGTTAGTTTCCCCTTCACAAAGTTCATGAAAATGTTTAAGTTCACCTTCATCAGTTAGCAAAATATAGTTTGAGGCTAGATACCTTTGTGAGGGATTATGAGGCTTAGTAGACCTATGAACCATCTATGGTGGTTTGTTTTCCACTTAAATCTCTTGTAATGGTTGCGAAAATTTTTCTTCTTGTTGTTGTCCATCATTTTCCACTTGACGTCCATCTTGTTCTTGAATTTGTTGCCCATATTCTTCGAATGGTGGGATGTTTTCTTAATATTCTATAAACCTATCAACAATTTTCTTAACCTCCATTTCACTTACAGGATTTTTATACATCTCAAATTCATTAATATTACATCCCTGCTTCTAACAATTTTGTGATTAACTATATCCCATAGATGGTAACCATACTCACCATCCACATATCCTAGAATGACACATTTCCTTGATTTATCATTTAATTTGGTTCTATGCTCTTTGGGAATATGCATAAATGTTTCACATCCAAACATTTTTAGGTGAGAATAATTTACCTTTTTACTAGTCCAAACTTCTTTAGGAATACCATCGTCTAGGACCGTAGAAGGTGAGTAATCGGTGAGATAACAAGTTGTCCTTACCGCTTCTGCCCAGAAATGATTTTCCAATCCAAATTTTGACAACATACACCTCACTTTCTCCATAATAGTGTGATTCATCATTTTTGCAGTACCATTATGTTGGGGAGTGCTATGCATATTCTTCTCATGTTTAATGCCAAACTTATTACAATAATTCTTAAATGCATTGGAGTAATTATTTCCACTATGATCTATCCTTAAACACTTAAGCAATTTATTAGTCTCCCTGTCAACAAAAACATGAAATTTATGAAATATCTCAAACACCTCACCTTTACTTTTCATAAGGTGGGCCCAAACCTTCCTCAATACATCATGTATGAATGTAACAAAATATGAGGCTCCTCCTAAAGAATTAACATTCAACGACCCAAACACATCAGGGTGTAGTAATTCTAGGAAATTTGTTTTTCTTTCATGACCACCTCTCATAAAAAAAATATTCATTTCCTACCATAAATGAAATACTCACAAAGATCAAGTTGAATCATATAATTTCAAACTTGTAAGTATATTTTTTCCAACAAGAAATGTTAGGCCCTTTTCACTCATGCAGCCCAAACACTTATGCCATAACTCCATTGAGTTATCTTCTTTTGCAACAACAGTTGCATTAGTTATCTCTGTTATTTCCTTCATTGTATACAAGGTTTCTGCCTTGAATTCTTTAGCTATGCTAATGACTATTTAGTGATTTTCCAACCACCTTTCCCAAAGGTTGTGGGGCAGCCTTCATCATCCAATTGTCCCACTGAGATCAAACTCATATACATCTTTGGGACATGCCTAACCCATTTCAGCAAGATACCTTTTCCATCCTTTGTCATGATTCAAACATTTCCCACTCCAACAATATTACAAAAATGATTATTTCCTTAATGTACTCTACCATGATCACCTTCTTCATATGTAACAAAATCATTTCCCCATGGGGTCCCATAGTGAGATGCTATAGATTTAAGCACCCATCAATGCTATTGCTAGAAGTATATAAACATGCTTCTTGTATTGAAACAACAAATAAAACATCACTTTCAAAACCTACAACAATGGTCTTACATTCAATTGTGTTTCTTGATTTTTTATTTGTGTTGATTGATTTTTGTTCCTTCTACTCCTTTTGTTCCTTCTTCAAAAACCAACAATCCTTTTTCTTGTGTTCTGCTCTCCCACAATGAAAACAAGTAAGTCTTTATGTTCTTGATTTTGATCTACCTCTTGATTTTGAATGCCCCTGTCTGCCACGTTCAATTTTCCTTCCACGTTCAACTAAGACTAAGCTTCTCCCCCCTAGTTTTCCACAATAGATTTGCATCACAACTCATTCATTAAATTGTTGCTAACATCATCAAACTTTAGGGTCCCAATAGGTGTTGAAGTGCTCATAGCAACTATCAGATTCACCCAGTTGTCTTGCATGGAACACATATGTAAGATAACTTTTATTTCATCGTCCAAAATAATTTTGACAGAGACAAGTTGATTAGTAATTAAATTAAATTCATTCAAATTCTCTACAATTGAAGCACCCTCCTTCATTTTCATGTTATATAACTTCTTCAACAAGAAGGCTTTATTTGAAGTTGTATTATTCTCATACCAATCATGTAACATCTTCTATAACCTTTTTGTTGTCTTCTTATCAGCTACATTAAAGTAGACACTCTTTGCTAGGCACTGTCGAATTGTGGCAATGCCCTTCTATCCAAAGGCATCCATGCTTCATCTGTCATTGTTGAGGGTTTCTTTTCCACTTCTTCAATTGACAAATATTGATCCTTCAGAATCTGAATAACCTCCATTTGTGATTTCCATAAGGCAAAATTTTCCCCAATAAGCTTTTCCATATCGCTTAATATATTACTCTACATAATGCCCAACTTACACAACCAGTTGTTAATAAAAGACAATAGAAGAAATTAAACTAAAAAATAAAATTTTCAACACAATGGAAACAATATTTAAGTGAAAAAATTAACAAAGACTCTGGACACTAGATTTACGTGGAAAAACCCACAAGGAAAGGGTTTAGTAGATTTCTATTAAAACAATGAAAAACATATTACATTTCACTCGCTTCATATTTCTCTCACCCAAACTATCTTTTTACTCACACCCCTATATAAACCGACCTAGATCCATATTAACTCTGGATCTACAAAAGGTTGAGAGGGATCAAATCTCTTTTCACTCTAAAAGAGGTTTGCATCTCAAAGAGATTTGATCCCTCCCTGTGCTAGATAGATCTAAGTTCATAGGATCTAGGATGGTTTAATTGTCCTCTGTTAAATAGGCTATATTCCACAAGAATACCATGGGCCAATACCTTGGGTTCTCCTAAATATGGAACTCAAAAACCACCAGTAACTTGACCAAGCCAAGTTTACCTTATTATTTTAGTTTAAAGTTATTTTTATTTTAACATAGGGTTTTTTTTTTAGCATGTGCAAATGTTTAACATAGTTTATTTTTATTTTTATTTTATTTTGACCAAGTAAAAATGTTTATACAACATTACATTACATTATGTTACAACATCTCTACCATATTGGGCTAGAGAGCACTAATGGGTGCAAAAAATATTTCATTACAATAACATGAGGTCAATACCATAAGACAATACCATGGGTTGTGAATACCATGGGCACTAAAAACGTTGTGAATACCATGGGCACTAAAAACTTTGACTTCGATTTGGTCTCAAGCCTAAAAATTTTCACTTTTGAGTGTGAGGAAGTTGTATAAATCTTACGCTTTCTAAAAGTAATTCAATATGGAATTTAAATAAACTATTTCAATATCCACGTTATCTAATTTATTAGAATGTCAACTTCATCAGAGTATGTATATATGAGAAAAAACTATAAAAAAAAAAAATTAATTTTAATGTTGATCATATTAAAATATTCCAATGTTCAAAGAAAAGAAGTATTCTATGGAATTTAAATAAACTATTTCAATATCCACGTTATCTAATTTATTAGAATATCAACTTCATGAGTATGTATATATGAGAAAAAACTTTAAAAAAATAATTTAAATGTTGATCATATAAAAATATTCCAATGTTCAAAGAAAAGAAGTAATTCGATGGAATAGATGGAATTGCAAATTTATGCTTTGCAGTGTACCCAATCCAAGTACTAAAGTGAGTCTATTTATGCATTAAAAAATGTAATTTAATTAATGAAAAATTACACATGGTGTGTGTGTAACGGAAAAAAATATGCACCTTCAAATACTTGATTCTTAACCACAAATCAAAAATAATTTAAATGTTGATCATATTAAAATATTCCAATGTTCAAAGAAAAGAAGTAATTTGATGGAATAGATAGAATTGCAAATTTATGCTTTGCAGTCTACCCAATCCAAGTACTAAAGTGAGTCTCTTTATGCATTAAAAAATGTAATTTAATTAATGAAAAAGAAGTAATTTGATGGAATAGATGGAATTGCAAATTTATGCTTTGCAGTCTACCCAATCCAAGTACTAAAGTGAGTCTCTTTATGCATTAAAAAATGTAATTTAATTAATTAAAAATTACACATGGTGTGTGTGTAACTTGGAAAAAATTTATGCACCTTCAAAGATTTGATTCTTAACCACAAATCTAGCAAGTGTCTAAAGAGATAAAATCTTTGGAGGTCCAATTTTTTTCCAAGGTTTACACTCTAAAAGAGGTTTACACCTAAAAAGAGATTGGATCCCTCTCTATGCTTGCTAGATCTGTGGTTAAGATGGATCTATACTAGTTTAATGGTAAGTGAGAATGGTTAGCCAAATACATAACCACGATCTATATACTTTAGTCATAAGTGGCAAAGGTTAAAAAAATATTATAAAAGATTAAAATTAATTTCCAGATTAAGAGAACTTTTGCTAGATCATTGTGATTTAGGAAAAAAATGTTGTGTTAAATT
>APFE031256765.1:0-18932 GCA_000404065.3 Pinus taeda | reverse complement strand
ATATTTAAAATTTAAATATGTTTTTTTTGTAAGTACTATGATGATAATGACGGTTAATACTATGATGATGATACTCTGTTTTTTTTAAATAGTTTGGCTAAGAGCTCATCTTCCTCATATGTAAGGAAACATGTTAATGGTCCAAGAGTCAGAGGAATCTAGTAGGTAAAACCTTGCTCCCTTACGGACCATCAATAGGTAATTCCAAGTGGCGTGATTTTCCTTGAATAACAGTGATGAGTCAACCTACATTCATGGATAACAACTAGTGATGGTTGTCCTCACTGTTGGTTTGATAACTGAGTTATGATAGGTTTTCCCACGGTGTAAAAAAAAAAAAAATAAATAAATAAATAATGTTTATTGATGTTAATTTTGATATATACAAAAGATCATGTCCATCTAAACAACTCTAGGCAAGGTATAGGTATTTGATCGGAAGGTCATTGTTTCAAACAATCAAGGTTCTGGTTGTGTCAACAAGTTCAAACAAAGCGTACAAGTAGCAGCGTAAGTTAGGTGGGCCAACCCCACTGGTAAACTCAATCTATCTAGGCTAGTGACAATGCTTGGAGACTTCGTTACAATGCCTTCCAGTGAACTCAATCTATCTAGGCTTGGACCACTTGGTAGGGGTAAATTTTAAAGACAAATTATAATGATAAAGTAAAGATGCTAGATATTGTTATAAATATTTTGAAAGTGAAATGATAGGGAATAATTTTCTATCATAAATACTTTTATTGAATCACTTCTTTTCTCTTTTTTCTTTTTCCTTTTTTTTTTATCATAGTTTTTTATTAAAATATTTTTTTATTTAAATTTAAGTATATTCTATGGTTAATAATATAATATTTTTAATTTTAATTTTTTTTTAAGCAAATCATCCTTTCTTAGCCTCAGGGTGTGAGAATTAATGGTGGGGAGATAACAACCATTTTCCCAACCACCTATGATAATCCAAATTCACAATTTTATTTTTATTATTATTTTATAAATGATTGCACTGAGAGGCGTTCTACAACCCAGTACGGGGTAGATGTCAAGGTAATTTTTTAACATTTAACATTTAACAAATTTAGTTGCGCCGAGAGGTGTTCTATAACCCAGTATGGGGTAGATGTCAAGGTAAATGTTTAACATTTAACATTTAACAAATTTAATTGCGCTGAAAGGTGCTCTACAACCCAGTGTGGGGTAGATGTCAAGGTAAATGTTTAACATTTAACATTTAACAAATTTAATCTAATGTAAATATCGTCATCCCAGTATAGGGTTAGATGCGTAGGCGTAAATTTTTAACATTTAACATAAACATTTAATGTTTATATGTCGGTTCAATTAAAAAAAAAAAAAAACAAATATCATTAAAAGTAATAAACAAAAAGTCAAAATTAATAAATAAAAATATAAAAGTAAGATAAATCTCGATGTGTGTAAAGATTTAAATGTTGACTCAATTAATAATAAAAATGTAAAATTAAAGTAAGCCCCAAGCGTTAGCTTAGTTGGTCAAGTTCTCATTGCTAAGAACGTCGTCATTGGGAGGTCACAGGATCAAATCTCCTCGATGGCCTTGGGGTTGAGCCTCGCTTGTTTGGCCGACAAGTAGATCACAAGTAGATCCCTTCGGGTTGATATAACTGGATTTTCCTGTGGATCTAGCGGCCACCTAGTGTTCGTGAACCACCCTTAAAAAAAAATTAAAGTTAAAGTCAATTTAAGAGATCAAATTTGAGAGAGGGAGAGAGAGAGAGAGGAGGGGAGAGAGAAGGAGAGCGGGGGGAGGAGAGAGAGAGGTGGAGTTGGAGGGGGGAGGGGGAGACAAAGGGAGGAAAGAACAAAGACATAGATAGATAGAGGTGGAGGGAGAGAGGGAGTGACAAGGGAGAGATGGGGAGAGAGTGATGGAGAGAGGAGAGGAGGGAAGAGAGAGAAATAGAGAGGAGAGAGATAGGGAGAGGAGGAGGAGAGAGAGAGAGGGAGACATAAAGATGGAGGGGAGAGAGAGAGGAGAGAGGTATGGAGATAGTGACATAGTTAGAGGGAAGAGAGAGATAAGGAAGGGGGGAGAGAATGACAGAGAGAGGAAGGAAGAGAGAGAGGACTCAAGAGAGAGAAGGAGAGAGAGAGAGGGAGGGGGGGGGGGGGGGGGAGGGAGGGAGGGAAGAAGAACACAGAGAGGGAGAAAGGTGGAGGGAGAGAGGGAGTGACAAGGGAGAGATGGAGAGAGAGTGAGGGAGAGAGGAGAGCAGGAGGGAAGAGAGAGGAGGGAGAGAGGGAGAGAAAGAGGGAGGGAGGGAAGGAGAGATAGATATGTAGAGATAGTGTGTATGTTTGAGGGGTGAGATAAATAGAGGGAATAAGAAAGAGACACATAGATACAAATATAGATATTGTATAGTATTATATAACCAACCTAGATCCATATTAACCTTGGATATATCAAGTGCCAAGAGGGATCAAATCTCTCGAGCTGCAAAACTCTTTTTTTAGTGCAAAACTTGAGGAAAGGTTTGCATCTCGAGAGATTTGATCCCTCTCGGAGCTTGAGAGATCCAGGGTTAAGATGGATCTAATCTAGTTTTATTTTAAAAAACTGTTAATATTAATTATTTTATACTTATATTTAAATATTCTATGTTTTAACTTATATTAAAATATATGATATTTTTATTTAAAAATATCATATAATTTTTTATGTAACTATGTTTAAAGAAGAATGGGGTGGCAAAGTAGGAGGGGTTATTCTTAACCCCAATGAAAAAATTGAAATTGAGTATAGTTGGGGATTAGATAATTGCGTAAATAAGAGAGAGGCATATGGATTACTACAAGAGCTTCCTTTGGCCAAAAAAGAAAACATTGGAGATTTGATGGTGTTGGGAGATTCATAGTTGGTTATCCATCACCTTGTTCATGGATCTTTGTCTAAGGATTGCAAGTTGTGAATCATTATTGATCAAATAAAAAATATGAAACTAGCCTTCTCTACTATTAGCTTCTTTCATGTGCTGAGAATGAACAATTCTACTATAGATGATCTCACCCAAAAGGTGTAAACTTGGATGCAAGGGTCCTAATGAGAAATAATATTCCTTCCCTAGCAATTATTCCTTAACAATGGGTCTTTTATGCAGTGTAAATTTTGTTTGTATCTACAGGTCTCTCAGGGAATCTACACCTCGAAAGACCATGTATCCTTTAGGATAGTAAAATGGCTAATAGATATTGAAAATAAAGACCATCTTGAGGTTACATGTATCACTAACCTTGAGAGATTTTCGTTATACTCACTTGTTGTACAAGTTGCGATGTCATCTAGACATATTTTAATTTAATGCAATATTCTCACCACTATTAAAAAAAAATCTATTTAAAAAAGTGTATCAATATTAAAATTAACCCATAATACATATTAAAATGTAAAATACATAATATATTAAATAATTTTTTTTATATTAAAAAAATTAAAACAAATTTTATAATTAAAAAAAATTAATTAATATTTTTAATATATTATAAGAAAAATTAATTATATATATTAGTGAATATAATATATTAGATTTTAAATTAGTATTATAATTTATATTCAATTAAGGTTTAGATAGAATTAACATTTCATAATTTAAAATTAATTTTCTATAAAAGTTTGTTTTTTGATTAAAAATTAATGTTTTAAATATATATGTTTTATATGATTAAATATTATGAATGGATTCAAATAAATTTTATATTAGGGAATTAAATTTAATAAATTTAAAGATTTAAATCCATTTCAATTATAATTAAATTTAGGGGAATTTATTTTATAATTTATTTCTTTATAATAAGATTAATTATGTATTAATTAACTTAAGAAAAGTATTATGTGAAAGTCTTGATGAGGAATTTTAAGGTAGGATTTAAACTTTCTTAAAAGATAATATTTTATGTAATTTTGATAACATAATTTTCTAAATAATAAATAAAATTATTTAAAAAAGTATTTTATGATATTTATTAATATTTATATATGAATATATTTTTAAAAATTTGTATAATTTTATAAATTATTTTGTAAGATAAATATGATTAGTTTTTTTCGTGTAAGTGGATTTAATTTAACTTAGAGTAGAATAGATGGTTTTGTTAATTTTTTTTTGTTTAAATCAATGAATGTGATTAGATTTTAAAAGAATATGCTTCATCTGAGAGGGGAATGGAGGGTTGTGATTTGTCGGTTTCGCACTTTATTAAATAAATTGAAAGGATTTAATAAGTAAATTGAAACGATTTTAGAGATGTCGCTTCATTTGAAGAGTCGTTGCTTTTGTTAAACTGTGTGACAATGAACGACTAACCAGGGTTAATGGTTGTTAGATATGTTTCATGGGCATACAAAGCTTTTGGCAGTTTCTCTTTCCTAGGTATCTAACAAGTTGTATCCTTACAGAGTCTGATTTTCTTCTCTTTCAGTGGTTTGATACTAGACACTACCCAATTAACTCCTTGGGCTCTTACAGGTGTTTCGTTTCTACATGATTGCACGGGGTTGGTTCTTCTCTCATACTAGTTTAGGGAAAGGTCATTTGTCAAGCCTAGATGTGAACGATGTAGGTAAAATTTAGTTACAAATTATTTTGAATGGTTTTGCTCAATCCTATACACTTCTCTTAATTTTATTTTTTTTTAATTTACATATTTATTTTTCTTTTATGTGCAAAACTAGGTATGCTCAACTATCATGGGCCCTAAGATTCCTTCCTAGCCCACAAGTACACTCAGTTTTCTAACAACGTTCTTATATATATTTTTTCATTATTTGAATCTTCAAATTTTGACCAAACCCTAAGCACCTTTTTCCTTATGCATGAACGCTATGGATGGTGCGCGCTAAAGCCCTTGAATACCTTGGACAAGTCCTTACTTATTGCATCATTTCCATTCTTTTTTCTCCTTTTATTATGGTGTTCATGGTTTCTTTCTAGTGGAGGTATCGACATGTTGTTTATGGATTCCTCATTCAAAAATTTATCCTTATATGTTTGTAGGCATGAGGACAAGGTTTTAGATCTATTACATTCCCTTTGTTATTTTTTAGGGAACCATGACCTTGTATTGTATTCTCTTTGTATTTTGTGGTCAAATATCCAGATTTTTGTAGATAAGCAGCGACAAGAACTGTAGCCATGAAATTACTTAACTCGTGAGGGTTAGCACCAAGCTCTCAGGTAAAACTAAACCCGACAATTAGTGTAGTCCCTTGGGTAATGTGTAAGGAAAGTTGGGTAGTTTTTATGTAATCCCCAAAAAAATATTTATGAGAATTATTTATAGTGCCTAGGCTCATTGTCCTTATCTCTACAAGAAGAGAGGGTAAAGAACCCTCAGTTCATGAGCATGTATACTTGAATAAAAAAAATCTTTGAACATAAAATACTAAACAACAACTATCAAATACAATAAAGAATAAAGGACCTAAATGGATATATAAAAAAATTAACTCATCACAAGTCAATACAATGCCAAATTTACATTCTTTAGCATGTAGTAAGAAGCAGGCAATGATACACTACTAATATCTGGAGTCATTATGGAATGTATCAACTTTATTCTATAAAGAAGTGTTTATTAACAAAAGGAGAATATACATACCGAGTTCTTGTTATCAATGCCACAAGTTACTTGCTCAGAACATAAATTTTACTCGATACTAATTCAATATATATAGTTCAATACAAGTCTTAAAAGGGCCAATGTTGTAACCCTAAACCTTTGTATCAGCGAAATTGAAACCCTAAGGGTTTCACCTCCCAAATCGACCTTATGTATAATGATTTACAACGCACCAAATTGGCAGTCACAATGTCTGGCCCAACAACATTAGCATACCCGTAAGTTAAATAATGAAAAAACAGTGAGAAATTTTGGCACCTGAAGAAATTAATTTGAAGAGCAAGCATAGGAAGGAAAACCTTATGTTAAATGCATACCAGAACGACCAGGAAGCCTACATGTGTAAACCCCAATTTCATTAGCAAACCCATTAACCAAAAATTTCCTTAAGTAAGGTAAATCTCATAAAGGAGAGGATATCAAGAGTACCCTAACTCGTAGGGGAAATTACTTGTAGGAAATGCTCCAAATTTATACCTGCCATGAGGAAAAGAAGCACTTTGTACATAAATCCAACAACTAACTTAAAATTAGGGGCCCTGACAGGAACAGTCGAAGGAAATATTACTAGAGGTAAGTAGATTAAGCCAAGAACTGCTCACCATATGAAATATCGGAAAGGTAGTAGTGTTGAAAGTTGGATAAACCTTACATACCCTCTTCTTTTCATTATAATCCCACAAAACCTAAGAGAGAGATGATTTTAGGAGTTAGAGTCCATAAACAAAAACTATAGAATTCGAAAAAGGAGAAAAACTCTATCAAAGAAACAAACCCTGGCAAAGAAAAAAAATACCTATAACAATCGTGTGCTTATGAAGATGTTGGGGCAGTAAGCCCACTCATCTGGAATGTCAGTGAATGATCTCAGAAGAGCGTAGAAATTCATATCATTTATAATGTTAAAGATCATAGCCTTCTCTCCAGGTCTGCGACGTAACAATGAGTTTCCAAACTAAGAGTATTCCCTGAGGACAAACAGTTACATAAGACCTAGCTGCCAATAACATACAATTGTTGGATCTCCTATCTCACAGATGTATGGTCAAGATCCTCGGCAGTATTCTCATTATAATTAATTATTCACTAAACAAATTACCTCCTCGGCATAAGTGAAGCTGATCCCGGTTGATATTGGTGGCCACCCACCTATTCCACCTAGATCTCCATTTGGTTTCATCTGTTTCCTTAATTATAACAATATTTACTATTTTTAGCAGTTTTTGGGTCCTGAACTCCTGGAGCTATTTTGACCCCCTAAACGACCTTTTTTTAGGTCTGCAGCAAGCCCATAGTCATAAGAAAGGGACTACGAAAAATCATGTCGTACTCAGGGAGATCTTTCCAACGAGGTATCATACATGCCAAATATAGATTATATGACCAAGTGACGACCCAGGAAGTTGGTTGCCCAACTAACCCCAACGGGGCCCACAAACTCTTGTCATTTCATCTCCAGGGGTTAGGATTTTGGTTGTTTAGTGTTTTCCTTTGTAGTTCAATAATAAAAAGGCGCTGGAGTCTCGTTGTAACACAGTTTAGAGGCATGTAGCCACCACATATCTTCTCAAAGATAAGCTACCATCGCTTGATCTAGTTTATTTCCATTCTGTATGTAATCATATTTCAGTTCATCGATATTAATGAAATGAAGATTTATTTCTACTGCATCTCTATGTTTATTTTTATATATGTATTTTGCTGCGTTCCTGCATAAGTCTGGATTAGTGGTATTAGAGTGGTATGATCTTTCTCTGTTTTTCTTTGCATGTCCCCAACAAGGTCAAGGTATAAGGTGTTAGGGCTCAAATTGGTGGAATTGTTGCAAGACCAGCCTCGCAAACCCCGATGGCTTCCCATTGCGGAATAAAATAAAGACGAGAGCATGAGATACTTTCAAAATATTGCTCGAGAAAGACCTCGAGCGACAGAAGAATGTAATGATGGATAACCTTCCCCAAATCCTTTGGTGGCTACCCATAAGCGACGCATCTTCATCCAACAACCACTCTGGAGGTGCCACTCCTTTTAAGGTACAAGTTAACTTTGATTTTCCTATATTTGAAGGTTAGATAGATGCAAACATTGTAGATAGATGGTTAAATCTGTTGGAAGGATATTTTTTGGTTCATGACTTTTCCAATTGGGAAAATATTAGTTTTGCACTCCTCAAAGCCGCCCCCCATGTCAAGGACTGGTGGGAAACCTACTGTGAACAAAAGGATGAGAGGGAATCCTCACTATTTTCATCCGCATCCACTTGGAATTCTTTGTGAGATGCCATCAAGGAGCAATATTATCCTGTCGGTAGCTATGAAAATAAATATATAAAGTGGAACACGCTACGACAGGGAAGGGACCAAGATGTGTCGTAGTTCACAAATATTTTTCACACCCTTCGCACGAATCTAGGTATCAAGGATTCTTAGCGGCATTTAGTACTCAAGTACTATGTTTATCTATACAATTACATCCATGACCAGATGAAGTTCTTGGCCATCTCCTCGCTTTGCGCCGCCTATCGATAGATTGTCAAGATTGAGCAGAAATTTAAACACAAAAAATGAGATATTGGATCTGCGAATCCGAAGTAATGAAAGGCGCCCCCCAAACCACAGAACAAAGGACAAAGCCAAGGCAACGTGACCCAAGACAACCTACCGAAGCTACAAGTAATGAACAATACAACGAAGACAAAGAAGGACATAGGGAAATGGTGTGAGTTCCATAAGAGCCCCACTCACAACACAAGTGAGTGTCGAGCTAAGCAGTCATTGGTGGCCGAGCTGAAGGATTTTGAATCAGATGCATGTTTCAACTTTGAGTCAGAAACTGATAAGGGGAATGAAAAAGGGAAGCATATTATTGATGCGGAGCCTAGTGCCACCGTTGCCACCACCTAGATCCAGAAGAATGAGCCCAAAGATCTAAAGGAGGGGGAGCGACTCTTCCACTCATAGATGTGGGTGAAGGGTTCTCCACTGTAGTTCATTGTTGATAGCAGAAGCCAAAAGAACCTCATTTCAGCATAGGTTGTGAAGTGGTTGGGCCTACCAACCACACCACACCTGTAGTTGTACACCATCGGGTGGCTTCACCAAGGGTGAGATCTTTGTGTCAGCCAACAATGTCACCTTCCCTACAGCATCAAACCCTTCATAGATGAGGTATTGTGTGATGTTGCTCCTCTTGAAGTTTGTGATGTATTATTAGGCCAACCATACTTGTGCAAGCATCATATTATGTATGAGTCTAGGCCTCACACTATCATTATTTCTTTGGGCCATAAATTATACAAGATATTGAAGGTAACACCGCCTACTGTCATTTCTTTGATCTTTGTGAAGCAATGCAGTAAGATCATTTCCCAGACTGAGAAATTTGTCTTCCTTATGATTTTCCCTCAAGGCAAGAAGAATACTATGGCCACATCCACAACCTCTAAACAGGGCTCCTTCACACAACAACAATAGGTGGACAAGGTCATGGAAGAGTACAGGGACATTTTACCTCATCCATAGGGGTACCCTTACAATTTCAGGTCAGGTACTCCATCGATCTGACCCCGGGCATGCTTCTACTCAATGGACAGATCTATTGATGCTGTGTTATATGGAATGATAAAATTAAGAGGCAAATTCAACAAATGTTGCAAAAAGGGCACATTAGGCTAAGTTCATCACCCTGTCGGAGCCGATCGTGTTGGTACAAAAGAAATATGGCACCTAGAGACTCTTTATTGACTATTGGGCATTGAATAAGATCACTTTCTAGAATAGGTATCCAATCCCACAGATTGATGACCTTCTGGACCAACTCAAGGGGGCCAAATATTTCAGCAAGATTGACTTGAAGTCCGATTATCACCAGGTATCGATTGAAACCTCCAATGTGTGGAAGACTACCTTCAAATCCAAGGAGGGACTTTTTGAATCACTGGTCATGCCTTTCGGGTTGACGAATGCCCCCGCAACCTTCATGCGAATGATGGACGACATCTTGTGGCCCTGTTGTGCTGTACAACAACCCCCGATTTCAATTTTTTTCTTTTTTTCTTTTTGACTATAATATGAAATGGGTCCCTTTTAAACATAGATGTGTGGATAAATTGGTATCAACTCATCATTAGAAAATTCTTCATCAAAAGGTCCAACGGAAATGTTATATTATAAACCTTTTGAACTATAATGAAATCAGTCTTATGAATAAATATAAAGTTCTTTGTTATTGAGATAAAGCAATCGCAAGATCGCATATCACAACAATAAAGAAAACATAATGCAAACACCCATTGACTTACTTCGATCCGAAAAGCGAACAACTATCAGATATCGGGAAAAGCGAATAGCAAGTATAATGAAAGGCCCTCCCCTATTTCTCCAATGCGATATCACTATCGGCAATCGGAGGATGTAACGCAGTGCATGTTTAAGACACCTTTAAATCTCCCGATGCGATAAGGTGTATCGTCATCGGGGATCGGCAATTTTGTAATAACATAAGTAATATGACCCGAGCTCATCCTCGATTGCAATCCATTAAATCAAGGCGCAAGTTTCAAAATAGATTTAAAAGGCTTGCATGCATTATTTTGGATTATTATTAAAGCCTTCCCGTTCACTTCATCAATCACCGATAGCGATTTACTTTTGATTATCCGCTAAAAACCCAAGCCACGCTTGAATGAATCATTTGGCATATAAATGATATGATGGGTATTTAAAACTCCTTTACCATGATTGACAGGTTAAACGGCCAATTAATGACGCAGTTATGCCGAGATTTTCCTTTAGATTGTGTCTACGGCATTTTCACTATAATCTTTAATTATTCGCTAATTGATATAATTCTTTCATATTGGCTCATACTACCTATTCTCTGTATCACGTTGATTTCATTCCTTGTGCAGAACTCCACTGAAATAACAAATTTGAACCAAATGGGAAAGAAATCCAAGAGATCCGCGGCAGCAGCGGCTCCTGCAGTAACAGTGCAACCCACTAGTGATCCAGGACCAAGCAGAAAGGGTTTGATTTCAAACACTACGTGTCTTGGCCTTGGAAACACAAGTTGGCAAAGCATCTATAATTTAATTGAAGCAGAGAAGCCTAAGACAGTACCAGTACAAGCTACCGCAGATTCAACTAGAAAATCATAGGCTTCCCTTAAAGATTTAGCTTATTCATATTTGCACATAATAGCAGCATGTGAGAAAATTCTTCCATACACTGATGTAGTGCGATGGGTAGTAGAGGAGATCCCGGTTTTAAACAGAACATTTTGCACAGTTGACGGAAGGATTTTTGGCTCATTTAAGCCAGATGACTTAAGGAAAATGTATCACTTGCCCGAACCTCAAAAGAAATACAATAGAAGCCTTTCTTGAAAAGTTCGCAAATGAGAATGATACTGAATCGGCCCCAATTCGGGAGTGGAGATAGAACCCCGCAAGGCACAAACATGAATCCTCAGGTAAGTACTTTGTAGATTCATTATGTTCTCCTTACTGTTATGCTGGAGTAATGATGTGTTGAATTTGGGGATTGCATGATTCTACAAAGTTCACTATTGAAATGGTTCCTTTAATGGAAGCGGCGATTAACAGTGAAGTAATGGATTGGGCAAACATATTGTCAGATAAATTAGCCACTGCAATTCTTGAATTTAGAGCAAAAACTTGCGTAACCGACAGGACTATTCCTCCGTTTTATTATAGTTCTTATATTATAGATACTCTTTGTTTCAATTCTGAATTTCCTGTACTTGGGTGGAGATGGACTTCACAAGACCCCATGCCAATACACATTTATCATCAAAAGTTATGGAAGGCACACTATAAGGACCACTTGTACCAAATCTGTAATGGTTTCATGTTACCTATTTATTATGCCATTTTTGATAAGCCTGCCCCAAAGATTTCCACGGAAGCAGAGGTTGACCTAACTGCTGTAGGAAATTGGTTCGGGGAAGACAAGTTCACATACATAAGGGTTTTTGGTAGCCTTGCAAGGCCTCATGTCCTTCCTCTGTATGTACCTGACAAGCTGTTAGCCCAAGAATTGGCCTACCAAATAACAACAGCAGGAACATCCAAGACTCTTAGGAATTCTAAAAAACAGGCTTGGCCTACTTTTCCTTTGAGATGTGGTGTTTATACTCTACACGACTACAAGCATGTGGAGAAGGAGGCAGAAAAAATAAACATGCTCAATCTTGCAACCATTCCTAATAGGCAATTCGATCCAAGGAAAGTTGCCTATACTGTGCTTGAACAAGCCAAACTTACAAGGTTTGATCATGAAAAAGATGAATTTGATGACCTGTTTTCTTCGACAGAATCATTATTCCAGGTACAAACGCTGGCCAAAATGAGATATAACGATGAAAGGCTAGTATAATTTAATAGGCTAAGAGAAAAGAGGTTGCAAACTCTACCTCTGGACTTATTAGCTACTACCCCGACAACCCAGTCAAGCGAACTTGAACAACAAATTATTGATAAACCTCCTGCTGTAGAGAAGATTCTCGAAAGAGGAAAAGAACCAGGGCAGGAGAAAGAGTAGGAAAAAGAACAGGACAAGGGCAGCAAAAATATCAATATGGATACTCAGATTGATCCCAAGCTCCTCCAAGAATGGAAACAATTTGACTCTATTATAAGCAATCTGGAAGGTCCACAAGGTGCCAGCACACCCAAAGTAACAGTTGGACAAGATACAACATCAACAACGGTTCCAATTGAAGGAACCAGCGGCCTACCCACCAGCACGGATGTAGAAATAATTCCAAAAAATCCATCCAATCAAATTATTTTGCAGATATAAGACATACCTCCATTAGATGTCTTTTACAGTCCCAAACACAGGGCTGTAGTGAAAAGACAAGGGAAAAGGAGGAGACTTGATCAATCTTCCCTATTTCCAGCACAAACAGAGACAGCTAAAGTAGTGTGGAAAGAAGAGTTTAATCCTTCCGATGACCTTACAAAACTTTCTCAGTATGCCGGAGCTTATTCGGCAGCCACTATGGATAAAGCCTCAGAAGTAAGCAATCTACTTAAGGAAAGAGACCAAACAATTGTTTCGTTGCAGTTACAGGTGTCCGAAAGACAGCAGAAAATTGAACAATTAGAACAACAACTATCAACACAACAGCAGATAAACAATCAATTAAAAAAGAAATTGCTTGAGGAGAAACAAAGGATAGACTTAAGCGCAATACAAAAACAAAAGGAATTATCTGAAGCATTGGCCAGGATAAAGACAATGAATGAACAAATGATGAAAACGAAAGACGAGCAAATCGCTCAGCTATCATATCAAGTAGAAAAGTTCAAGAGTCTTCCGCAACCAGCAGATTTCAGGTCCGAAGCTCTATAGATCAACAAAGCATTGGTTACACAGTTAAGACTGCTATGTCATAACATTTCTCTGGTTGAGCCCCTTTGTGATATAACTACATCAATTCTAAGTCGATGCTAGGCAGGATTTGAAATAGGTCGATGAGACTCTAACTAACTTTCTTGCTTGGAAAGACACCAATGAAGGGTAGGCCGCAAATCTGCCTAAAATTCTAGAGTCACACAAAGAGATCCTTTTTTTAGAATGGCAGTCACAGCTAATGAAAGCAGAAAGAGAAATCTCAAGATGCAGATTATCTACAAGTAATTTAATTGAGTTAATCAATACCATTCTCTATCTGTCTAACATGATTTCGCAGCGCACTCCAGGTAAATTGCCGTCAGCCAAAACATTGGAACAAGCATGCAATCAAGAATTGGAGAAGAATGGAAGATTAATTGCCGGCATCCAAAGTTTAACTTGGGATACCTATTGGTTTTTCTTAGTAAAACCATACAGTCAAAGGGCCGCCCTCAAATGTTTAACCGATGCGATCAGTTGTATCATTCCCAAAATCCATGATGCCACATACTCAACTCAACTACATTCTCATCTCACTCGCCCTCCAGAATTGGAACCGATGCTTGCAATCTGCCAGCTCAAATCAAAAGGAGATCATCCGAAACAATGAATCATGCTGCCGACTGCAAACAAAACTATTGTTGAGAAGATACTCATGATTTAGTTGTACCAATTAATAGCATTTTATTTTAGTAATTAGTTAGCCTAATTAGTATTTATAGACCCTTTCATGCATTTAGAAGGGGTCCTCAGTTTTTGTATAAAATCAAATCTGGAAGTCCCACTATTGTGCTTCTGGTATATATTTGTTATAAAGACAGGGCCAGTATTCCGAATTTTAACGAAGAAAGCTTTGATGGGATGTGCACTATTGCCTTGATGTGAAAGTGTTTCTTACTTGGAAGAAGGAATTTGAATGCGATTGATATCAGGAGTGATCCAAATAACATATGGTACTATTATCTATGCTCTTGTTTCATTCTTTCATGTGAATCGTCATTTGTTTAATCTTGCTATCATTGGATATATATATGTGTGTGTTTTTAACAACAATCCTTATATTTTTCACTATTGAATGTTTAAGGAGTGTTATTCTTTCAATCATATTTGTGTCAGTGATATATAAAGAATAGTGTAATAATGTTTTAATGATTACTTTGTTCAACTACTTGAACAAAGTAATTATCATATGAATATATGTCTTTGTTTACCAATAGAGTCATCTATATGCCTATTTTTGGATAAAGATAATCAGACATTACACTAATACTGAAATTTCCTGGGATAGGATAGTTATTCATATTTTTACTTTTTAGATTAAATCATTCATCCATTATCATTATATTAGAGAACCACCCATTTATCCATCCCCTTTTATTCATCATTGGGAAACTGGTCCCACTATTTCCAGTCAGAGACACCACACCAAACGGAAAAGGAGTTACCTTTAAGGTCTGGACAGGGTGGTTTTCCCCGATGTTGTTGCAGCGATTTTCGAGGCATCAACAGGCCCTTTACCAACTCGTTCGTGGTAGTGTACCTAGACAACATCTTGATCTTTAGATGGAGTTGGGAAGAGCACATACACCATATCTGGAAGGTCCTCCAAACCCTGTGACAGCACAAATTGTGTGCCAATTTGGAGAAATCCACTTTTGTTATGAACCAGGTTCAATATCTGGGGTACATCATTAATGAGTCAGGTGTGCATTTGGACACAACCAAGATACAGTTTATTTGAGATTAGCCATCCCCAACCACTCTAACAGAGCTCTGCAACTTTCTGGGTCCTTCCAATTTCCATCGCAAGTTTGTGTTGGGATTCTCTCATATCATTTAACCCTTGAGTGAAGTCACCAAGGGCGGAGCAGAAGCAAAGTTCTTTTGGTCTGAATCACAATAGAAGGCATTTGTTGAGTTGAAATATTGCCTCTTCTCTATACCAGTGCTCACATTACTAGACCTACAACAACCATTTGAAATTGAGACAAACGCCTCTGACTATGTTATTGGTGCAGTTCTTACCCAACAGGGGCATCTGGTGGCATATCATAGTGAGACACTTTCAGATACAGTCCGAAAGTATCCCACCTATGACAACAAGATGTATTCTATTATGTAGGTCCGCTGACAATGCAAACATCACATTATGGGGAAGGAAACGGTCATCCACACAGACCACTAACCCCTACAGTTCATACAGATACAAGGGAAGTTGCAAAACGATGACCATTAGAAATGGTCCACATAACTGCAACAGTTCCATTTGAACATCCAGTATAAGAAGGGTAGCGCCAATAATGTTGCAGATTGTCTCAGCTGACCACTGTGCCCGACTGTTATGGAATGAGACTTTGGGGTGGCCGCATATTTACAAGAGCAATCGAGAATTCAGAGACACATACCAGATGCTCCCAGAAGGCAAGCAAGTTTTAGATTTTCACCTCCAAGGTGCACTGTTATGCCACCTGGGACACCTATGTGTTCCTACAAGTGAGTGTGCCAAGATGATTTGGGAGGCACACTACAATTAGGTCGATGGACATTTTGGAGTAGAGAAAGTAGTGGAAAGAATGCAGAAGTATTTTTATTGGCCGAATCTTTAACGATATGTTGGGAAGTACATCAGATCTTGCACTGGTTGCACCATTGCCAAACCAAAAATCAAGAAGCAAGGCATATATACTCCTCTACCCACTCCTAGTCAACCTTGGGAATCCATCTCCATGGATTACATGTCAGGCCTTCTTTCTACTAAGCATGGAAACGACTGCGTGTTCATGGTCGTTAATAAATTATCAAAGATGGCCATTCTAGCGGCCTACAAGAAGAGTATCAAAACATAATCCACTACTAAGCTCTTCTTTGAATGAGTGTGGGTACATTTTTGGATCCTATAGTCCATCATCTCATACCAGGACAACAAGTTCTTGAGTACATTTTGGTCAAGCCTCTATTCAATGCTGGATACCAAGCTCACTAAGTCCAGGACCTTCCACCCCCAAACTGATGTCAAACAAAGGTCATCAATAGGATGATCATGCACATTTTTTGCATGTAAAACTCGAAGCATCCACGCACATGGATGAAAGCCTCCCTTATGTCTAGCATAGTTACAACAAAGATATCCATAGCTCAACTGACAACATCCCCTTTCAGGTGGGGTTGGGATTCTAGCCACTATGTCCCATTGATGTAGCCATACCATTTGCAACTACTCAAACAAATTCAGCTCATGTCCAGTTCAAAGTTGACTGGGCTAACGACTTCATTGAGCGCATTCAGGACATCTATCAGCAAGTCCATGATATTGGACAAAGCCAATGCTAAGTACAAGCAGTGTCATGATCAACATCGCGTGCCATATAAGTTCCAGGTGGGCAATAAATTTTGGTTACATTTGCATATGGAGCGCCTTATTGGGCCCCACCACAAGTTTTGCCCACTTTGATATGGGTCATTCACCATCACCAAGGTTGCAGGGGACAATGCCTTCAAGCTCAGCATTCCATCATTCCTTGTTCTACACCCAGTATTCAATGTGGATGGGTTGTGACCATACTTTCCTCCATTGTTGGACACATCTGACGTTGTTGATTAATTGTTGATTAACTGACACCAACAGATCTCAACCCAAGCCGAATCGAGCAGGCCACAACTGACAAGATCATGGACACATAGATCAAGAACACTCGCCAACAAAGGATCCAGACATATTGAGTTTTCAAAGCAGTCAACTCCTTCACCAGGGTAAGTGGTTCACTAGGGACCATATTCAACAAAAAATTCCTCATCTCGTGGAGAATTTGCACACAATGGGGACCATTGCTTCCTAAGGGGGGAGGACTGATCGAGGTGGATATTGGTGGTCACTCGCCTATTCCACCTAGACCTCCATTCGGTTTCTTTTGTTTCCTTGTTTATAACAGCATTTACTATTTTTAGCAGTTTTTCGGGTTCTGAACTTCTGGAATTGTTTTGACTCCCTGAACGACATTTTTTTTTAGGCCCGCAGTAGGCTATAGCAATGGGCCTATGGAAAATCCTGTAGTACTTAGAGAGATATTTCCAACGAGGTATCGTACACACCAAACATATATCATATGACCAAGTTACAACTCCAGGAAATTGGCTGCCCAACTAACCCCAACGGGGCCCACAAAGTCTTGGTGCTTCATCTCTTGGGGTTATGGTTTTGGTTGTTTAGGATTTTCCTTTGTTGTTAAATAATAAAAAGGCCCTGGAGCCTCATTGTAACACATTTTAAATGCATGTTGCTGCCACATCTCTTCTCAGAGATAAGCTACGATCACCCGAGCTATTTTATTTCCATTATGTATGTAAGCATATTTCAGTTCTTTGATATTAATTAAATGAAGTTTTATTTCTGTTGCATCTCTGTGTTTATGTTTATATCTATATTTTGTTGTGTTCCTGCATAAGTCCGGATCATAAACAATATTAAACCAGTTCTAAAGAATTTGATTCTTGGAGTAATCCTCGAGTTACAAGGTTATCATGTGACCAACACATGACTAAGGCAACATAAAAAGGCTATGCATGGCAGTTAGGAAAAGTGTAAAAGACTCAAACGATATCCCACATTCACTCTTGTGACAAGGAGAAGTAGACTATATGCAAATTATAAGACCCTCGACGATATCACAAATACACTGGAGTATTGTGGCAGCACGAAATATGGGTATACCATTGTGTAAAAAACATATATATATATATAAGTTAAGTATGGTCATATAATGTATTCAATTAAAAAAAACAAACAAACAAACAAACAAACAAAACAACAACAACAACAACAACAACGATTCGGGTCAATGATAAACTCATTAGCCTTTCGTTTTGTAAGTGATGAAAAATAATATATCATAAGTCAAGAAGGATGAGGAGAAGCTTCCACAAGTTGCATGATAAGTGGTGATAGTTTTATTAATAATTTGTAAAGCTACAGAAGTGCCAATTTCAAAAATTAGGAAAACATAAAAGTACCTAATGTCAACAAACATTGAAAAGTGAAAACATTTACATACATCAAGATGACCAACTACTTTAATAGAAAAAGAAAAGGAGGTAATGTATCGAAATGTAGATGAAGAATATGAGACAAAATGTTGATGTTTTATTCTTTCTTTTACATGACACAATTTTCATGAAAACATTACCATAATACAAGTATAATGCTAATTGTCTTTAGAAAAAAAATAAATAAAAAATTCTCTGGTTGGTAGGAAAACTTGGTGTTGTGACATTCTATGAACACAAAGAACCACTTCAATTCTCACATTATTTTGATACTAAAAACCACAAGTAAATAACTTATATCCCAATAATTACTAAGACAATCCAAACTACGAACCACTTCCCAAGATTCATAATAAAATTCAATTAAAAAGGCCATTCCTTCACGAATATATTTTAAATATTTAATATCATTAATATTTTTAATTAATATTTTATAATTAAACAAGCTTGTTGTAGGTTTTTAAATAATTAGTTTAAATCTAGAACTTATTTCTAGGTTACCTGTTTTTATTAGTTGGTCAAACTAATTTGGATTGTGTGCATTTCTCGGCTGTGAAACATAGTTTTCATATACGTGTGAATAACTTGTTTGTCCAATACATTTATGGGGTAGGTTCCAATGTTGTTAAATTCTTTAAATATTGGAATGTTGCGTGTTTTCGTTTATGCAGTTGATGTAATAATTTTTAATGTGCCTGTATAGTTAAACTTGTGTCACAATTCTTACTTTTCCCTCAACAAAGAGGGTTTTGTTTCGACAACAATTGGGTTGTCAAGGAAGGGTTTTATTTTGTAATATTAGCATATATATAT
>APFE031256753.1:330870-344765 GCA_000404065.3 Pinus taeda | reverse complement strand
AAAAAAAAAAAAAAAACTCCCAACTGACCACTGTTGGGCTGGAAACATACATTGATGCTGAAGCTCTACCTGTTGCTGACAATTTCTCCCTCTCTGACCTCCACGCTACTGTAACATCTCCATGCATCTCACACCATTGCACCCTTCTCTGTGCTACCCTACACTGTGCAAGACACTTGTGCCTCTTGCATTGTTGCAGCTTGCACGCTCTGCACTGTCCTGGGATTCCTTGCACTGTAGCTCTCTCTGTTGCTCCATCCGCATCTATCTCTACCCAATCAATCAGTTCCTGTTACTCCACATCGGGGCTCCCGTAGCAAGGTCTCATCCAAGAGGTTAGGTACCTCAAGGATCCTGCCCCTCCTCCTTGGGACGATCACTCTATATCGCCCCACCTCCTACTTGGAGGTATGGCTGCATGTGATCCCTCTGCCCACCTGGCTCGAAGTTTCCCCCTACTGGAGGTGTCTGCATGAGTAGATTTCTCTACTCGATCTCCACTTAGCTTCCCCTATTGTGGCTGCTCCACAACCTCTAGAAGTTGCTGCACTAATCGTGGCTCCTCCACAATTGTCTCAGACATCGTCTAGCATTGCATGTTGAGAGGTAATATACTCTCGCTCTCAACCACCAAGTCTCCATCAGTTTCCTTGCGGTTCAAGGCTTTGCATGCATCTTGAACCTCAAGAGCATACAGGTTCTTGACTTGTGAACCAATCTGCTTCACCTGTCTAGTGATGATGTGTCTAAGGAAAACCTTTCCCTTACTGAAGACTACATCATAGCCTCTATCTTCTAGCATCACGATTGACATAAAGTTTCTCTTCAGTCCCGATACATACTTGACATCGGTTAAGGTAAGGTGAGCTCCATGCTTCGTCTAAAAAATAACCATGCCTACACCTGAGACACTATACTTTTCATCATTACCCATCGCTATGAGTATCTAGAGGTCTTTCTCCTCCAAAGTACTCAACAAACTTATGTCGCTGGTCATGTGGAAAGAAGCTTGACTGTCAAGAAACCAACCAGTTCCCACCATCGATGAAACCATGCATGCGAAGAGTGTGAAATCCAACTCAAACTATGAAGCAAGTGCCTCACCTTCAGATCCTTCCGTTGATCCCTTCTTGGATTTCCTTTGTGGATAATTTGCAGCATAATGGCCCACCTAATGGCAACGAAAGCATCGCACTTTCGATTTGTCAACCTTCTTCCCACCAATGGAAGAACTGGATTCAAAAAGAGAAACCTTCTCCTTTGCTTTCTTTTCCTTACTCACTAAGGCACAACAATCCTCATCCTCCATGGATGAAGAACTATCTCTAGTGCTCCGTCTGATCTCCTCCTGCATCAAATCCGACCATAGTCGTTCCCAATTTGGTAGTTTCTCCCTTCCATTAACCAAGCCCTGGTAGCTATTACAGCTCTTAGGAAGGCCAAGGAGTGCTAGACTCACCATATCATCATCAGCTATCATGACCCTTACACTTGTAAGCTCATCCCTGCATGTGATGAGCTTGGTCAGATACATAGAGATCATCTCATCCTTTTCACACTTGATATTTCAAAGTTTGTCCTTCATTGCCAGCTTCCTCTGATCGCTGCTATTTTGATATAATTCTTTCAATGATTTCAACATTGCAAATGGAGTCTCCTTCCCATGGAGGCTCGAGACAATGTGATCTCGCACTCCCTCCAAGAGAATTCTCCTAGCTCTAGCCACACACTTCTTCCATTCTGCCAGTTGAGTAGCATCAGTAGACTTAGGGACTTCTGGATCAATGAAGTCCTTAAGGCCATTATCTTGCAATACTACCTCCATGGGATCCTTCCAAGCTATATAGTTTGATCTACCATCAATGGCATACTCAAGCATCAAACCATAGAATGCCATCGGTGAAATAGATGTGATAATAACTTGAGATCCATATCCCGAATAATAAACTTCGAATTCCTTCTTGTATACTATTCTTCCTTGATCAGCTATACTCTGATACCATGTAGAATTTTCTCTACAAATCAACTAGCTCACTCATATCATGTAGAAATTTCACCTGCAGATCAAACTGATATATGGAATGTATTAAAGCATAATACTAGATCTACATCTACCATAAACTTTGTGGATGCTTAATTTAACATGAGCAACATCAAGGATGAACAGATATAACTAAGAGTGACAAGTAATCAACCATAACATAGAAGATATAACCTGGGGAAAGCACTAGCCTAGAACCCCATCTCTGTATTATCAATCAAGTGGAAATTCTCAACAATATACAAAAAGAATCAGCTCAAAAGCTATCCTTCTCTCTCTGTACTCAGATGATAAACCTTATGGACAACCTAGCCCTATATATAAAGGTTGCACCTCAGGTCCAAGCTCCTATTTCCTTGCGTAGTTTTAATTGGTTTCCAATTACAAAACACATGTAAATTGGCCTGATCATACCTGTTGTCAACCTTAGGTCCAACTACGCAATACTTGAGGACTCAAGTTCCTCCTTCATGCAAGAAATACTTACTATAAATATCCTAGCATCTGATAGTACATTGTCCCACATCCGATCTCAACTAGGTCTCTGATAGAACTGACATGCATCAATTATCCATGAGAAAATACTCAGTTATTTGAAATAATAGTTGTCACATGCATGCAAGCATCAACAAACTATGTATCATTAATTTAACAACTTGTTAAATTAATATAACTGAACTTGACTAAGTTAAACTAAGTCAACTGATGCTCTCAATATAGAACTCATCCTTAATTCCTCAATTAGTCGATCAAATCAAGGACACATTCCCCAATCAGTGGAGAAATAATTGCATGTTCTCACAAAGACTTCAAGTTTGCTTTTCCTTAACTAATTAAATCATGGAGAATTAATTAATTAATATTCCAAACTGTTGGTAAGACCAAATTTGAATTTACTTCCTATAGATAGAGGGGCTGCTATAAATAGGAAGGGACCTAGAAATGCTATTTTTAGCAGTTTCACCTCTCACCCAAGGTGGCCAAAATTCCACACTAGCTAAACTGCTATTTTTAGCAAATTCTATTTTTACATTTCTTGTTGCACACTTTTCAACAGATAGAGTACTTGGACAATTATGAATGGAGATGAGCCGAGGCCCATAGCTAGTTCAACAATAGTTCCAGATTGGGAGAAATGAGAAAGCAGAGCAAGGACAATGTTAAAGATGTTAGTGAAAGATTGCATTATACCACACATCAAATAAGGTAAGTCAGCTAATGAGATCTGGGGAAGTCTGAAGGAACTATACGAAATTAGGAATTCAAATCATCTTCTGTTCCTTAAGAGTAAGATCCTATCCATAAATATGGAGGATAATGAAACAATTGCTTCATTTGTAGCAAGGATCAAGGATCTGAAAACCAAATTATCAAATATTGGTCATACAATGGATGATACAGATCTTGTAACCATTACAATGAATGGTGTCACTCATGATTATCAAATGTTCATCACTAGCATAAATGCCAGAGAGAAGATCTCGCATTTTGAAGAGATGACATGTATACTAATGCAGGAAGAAGAGAGGAGATCGACTCTGAAGCCTTAGAGTGCCGACCTTGCATTGATCGCGAATAAGAACTTCTACAAAGGGAAAGGAGATCCACATTAGCAAAACAAAGCAAGCTCACATAAATGGCCAAATTTGACTCAAGGTATGCATCCCAATAAAAGCTACTCTTAAACCAAATTTTTATTGTGGAAAATTGGGTCATATGGCCAGGGAGTGTAGGAAAAAGAAGTATCATGAAGAACAGAAGAAGTTGAAAAGACATGCAGTTCATCTCGAAAATGGTGATCAGGTGCAGAATTTAAGATTGTTCATGGTAGATTCTGATGAAAATGTTGATGCAGACATTTGGTATGTAGATTTAGTGATTTGAAATTGATCTAAGACAAACAATTAAGGTATTATAGACTCATGTGCATGGATGCGCCTGTTTTATTTTATGCAACAGATTGATAAAATTGCGAAACACACAGACACTAAAGCAGTTAGAGAAAACATAATAAGAAAACATGTAAACACAAAAAGTTTAATAAGGAGTTCACTCAATGGTCTTGGGCTACGTCTCCCAGTGCAAACTTCAGTGGTGGCCTCTCTATTATGTATTCAAAAGCAGAGTTTTTACAACAGTGAGCTCGATTTGGGTCTCACACAGCAAATATAAATTAGCAAGACTGTACTTGGATCCCCCAAGTCTCTAGAGTACACAGACTCTACTTACTGAAACTCGACCTCTATTGGTCACAGTAGTATGAGCCCAATCTGAGACTCATGCATGACAGGCATATACAAAGGAGTTCACTTGAACCCCTTAAGCCTTCTCCGGAGTACACAGATTCTCTGACTCTCTTTGGCTCTATCTGGATTGAAGCTGCCTTTGCTTCTGCAGGTCAGCTCGACTCCTTCTTTCTTCTCTTAGCTTTCCGCATCTAACTAACTCTCTTCATTGCTTTCTTGCTTTGTCTCTATCAGTTCGTGTCTTTAAAGCCACCGGCTTCTTGACTGTTCATTTCCGCTTCCCAGCTTTATGGTTTCCCTAACTCTGTCCATCTGAATCCCTCTGTTTGGCGTAATCATCACTATACAATGCCTCACAGGGAGGTGGCCACCTATTCTGTAATGGATGAGTGCATCAGTTTCACTGGAAATGTTTGAACGACCATTTTGTCCATTAACTCCAAAAATTCCTGTGAAATACGAATCTCTGCCAACGCATCATCCATATCAGACTTCAAAAACTTTACAATTCCACCTGTTGACCCCGTCAAGTCCGGTCATCCATTAGAACGCATATCCACCGTTGATCTAGGGCCTCTAGATCCAATGGTTAGTGTTCATATTGGGCAGATAAGTAACACGATGTTTACCCATCTGATGTGAGTGGTTTTCTCTCTCTTCCACTCGATACGTAGCACCCATTGTGTGGCATTAGGTGGGACTCAGTTGAAACTGCTTACTACTCGAAGCCCTTTTGATATTCTGCTGGTTTTGTGGAATCCCACTCTGTCGGAACCAAATTAATTACTTTTCCACATTTCATAGTATTTCGAGTCTGGGCACTCGGGGCTTTTCCTTCTTTGAGGGGTTTACCCTACGATATGTGGTTAACGACTTGTCATTAATCACAAATCAGAAAATCCCCCTGTTTCTTGAATTAACCTCTAGTTTTTCCAATTTGCGCCAATGCACGTTACCATGGGCCAACGGTCTGCGCATTTAACTGAGGGTCCTCATTGCTCCACATTGATAACAAATTGACATTGTCATGTGGGTATCTCTAATAAGATTGACCTTTATAAGACTTTGAAACTTTGGCATGTTTTTTTTAAGAATTCATGAAAACTTAGAGTTTTCTAGGATCCAATTCAGATCACGGTCTTCGCATTGAAAATGCGTTTGGACCACCAAAAGTTGGTTTTTAAGCACCAATCAAGTGAGGGTATAAATTCCTCGCTTGTCCAATTTCTATCCATCTTGCACTGCTTGGTTTTGAACCTTTGAGCCCAATCCTGAGGTACTGAACATCCCCTCTGCGCATTGTCCTTACCTTCCTGTCTAGAACTGTATCTTCCTGCAATTCATTGAGATATTCAGGAAACAGATCATCAATAGAAGGCAATTGGCTCTGCTCTTCAGGATCTTCAATCAATGAAGTTTCAAACAATTTCAAGCATTCTGCATTAACTACAGAAAATATGTGCATGTAAGCTGGAAAATCAAGGCGAAAAGCATTTTCCCCAATTTTCTCAAGTATCCTTAAAGATCCATACCTTATTGGATTGAGCTTCTTACCTTCACCTTGCATTCTATCTTTGCTGATATACAGCCAGACTTGATCACCAACTTGGAAATTGTGCTCAATCCGATGCTTATCATGCCTTGACTTGTACTTGGCTTGGCTCTTTTCCAGTTGTTCCTGTACTGGCTGGTGAATCTCTTGGATTTGTTCAATGAACTTGGTTTCCTTGTGCACATCACTGTGTCCTTCAACTGCTATGTCTTTACCAAGGACAAAATCCAAGGGTGACCTTGGTGTGAAACCAAAACAGGTCTCAAAAGGAGATCTCTATGTAGAAGAATGTTTTTCTCGGTTGTAAGCACGCTGCACATAGCATAGGTGTTCATCCCAAAGCTTGGGATGCTTGTTACAATAGCCTCTGAGCAACTAGATCACTGTCATGTTGACCACTTCTGTTTGGCCATCTGTTTGAAAGGTTGTGCTCTTGTTTAGTCTGGTATCCATCAATTCCCACAGACTCGACCAAAATTTCCCAACAAATCGGGAATCTCGATCAGATACAGTGGAAGTGCGTAATACAAAATGAACCCATACATGTTGAAAGAACAACTTTGTTGTTTGCTCAGTTGTAATCTATTTGTTACAAGGTATTAAAATACACATTTTGTTGAATCTATCCACAATAACATATAGATAGTCATGACATTTTTTGGATTTAGGCAGTCCCCCAACAAAGTCCATGGAAACACTTTCCCAAGGATGAGAAGGAACTGGTAGTAGAGTGTACAAGCCTAGTTTTCTATTGTTGGGCTTGCTTTTAACACACATGGTACACCCTCATACATCTCTAGAAATTGTTTCATGCATTTTTTGCCAATAACAAAATCTTTGTAGTTGTGAAACTGTTTTACCTAGACTAAAGTGACCTGATATTACAGAAGTGTGTGCTTCTTGAATTATCTTTACTCTTTCGGTTTGAGGAATGCATAACTTTCCAAAATGATACAAGAGTTGGTCCTTAACATGATAATCTAATTCTTCTACTTGTTTGCCATGACTTAAAGTTGCATATGCATATTTAAAATATATATCTTGAGCATATTGTCCAATGTAGGTTTCATGCAATACTGAATTATGCTTAAGTATAGTGGATGCATTTATGATTGGTTTGGACAACATATCTGCAACTTTATTGTGTATGCCCTTTTTATATTTGATGACAAGATGAAACTGTTGTAGAAAACCCATCCACCTATAGTGTCTTGATTGCTGCAACTTAGTTTGTGAGTGTAGATATTGAAGTGGTTGATGATCAGCATGTGTAACTGCCTTTTCCCATTAGGTAATGTTTCCACCTTTTCACACTCTGTACTAATGCATACAATTCCTTATCATATGTGGGATAATTAACTACTACAGAATTAAATGTCTCAAAATGATAACATATGGGTTTACCATGCTGCGTCAACACTACTCCCATGGCATAGTCACTGGCGTCGGTTTCAATCTCAAATGGTCTTTGAAGATCAGGAAATGCTAGTACTAGCACTATACTAATATTTTCTTTTAAGGTGTCAAAGGATTTCTATTGTTTGCCTCCCCACTGAAATACCTTGTTCAATCCTGTTAAAGCATGTAAGGGAGCTACAATGAAGAAAAAGTTAGAAATAAACTTTCTCCAATATTGTGTTGCTCCTAGGAAGCTTCTAACTTCGGTAGCAGATTTGGGTTTAGGCCAGTTTGCAATGACTACAACCTTAGAGGGATCTATCTTCAATTCACCACCCCCTACAATATGACCCAAATAATTCAAAGATGTTTTGCCAAATTCACATTTTGAGAGCTTAACATAAAGATTCCCTTTTTTCAAAACATCTAGAGTCTACTTTACATGCTTCAAGTATTCTTCCCATGTTTTACTAAATATAATAATGTCATCTAAATATACAATGACAAAATCATCAATAAAAGGCCTGAGTACACCATTAATTACTCTCATGAAAGTAGTAGGAGCATTAGTTAAGCCAAAAGGCATAACTAACCACTCATAGAATCCCTACTTTGTTTTGAAAGCAGTCTTCCATGCATCTTGCTCTGTAACTTTGACCTGACGGTAGCCACTATGCAAGTCCAACTTGGAAAAATAAACAGCTTCTTTCAACTGATCTAGTAGATCATCTATGCAAGGAAGGGGATAACGATTTTTTATTGTTATCTTATTCAGTGCTCGGTAACCAATGCACATTCTCCATGAGCCATCTTTCTTTCTCACCAAGACAATTGGAGATCGACATGGTGACATGCTAGGTCTTATGAACCCTTTCTCGAGTATCTCCTGTACCTGCTTCTTGATTCTGCATTCTCTAAAGTGAACAACCTGTACATTACAATGTTAGGTAATGGAGCATCTTGCTGCGAATTAATATCATGTACTATTTCCTTTTTCGGTGGCAGACCTTTAGGTTATTCTGGAACAACTTTTTCTAAATCAGCTTGTTATTTAGCATCACAACCCTCATATACATTGGTTTTATCAGGTTTCTTTTCCTTTACAACCATCAGTAAAAATTGTTTGCATGAATTTACAATTCTTTTCATCTGCCTTGAGTTTATGAGCTCTTACAATATATTCAATTCCATCTTTAACGAGCTGATACTTGTTTTCTGCCTTATAGAAAATATTTTTTCTATCATACAAGTAAGGACTTCCTAAAACAATTCCACATATATCCAAGGGAACAATATCTAACTCAACCTCATCTACAAATGTTGACAAAAAGAAAAAAACCTAAGTTTACATTGTCTAGTCACTTGTAGCTTTGCTTTATCACATAACCAACCTAATGGATATGGTTTCTTGTGAGATGTGGTTAATAATCCCAACTTCTTTACAATTGCTTCAGAAATTAAATTTACTTGTTAGCCACTATCAAACAAAGTATCAATATTTTGATTCTTGGAAATAACTCTAATATGAAAAAGCTCATGCCTTTTCCTCTCATTTTCTTCATTATCAGTAGATTATGCAAAATTACTAGTAGATGCTTCAAAATTTTTACCTTTTATACCTATGGCTATGATTATTGTTTCATCCCTTGAGTCTGACCCCAAATCCTTTTGAATAGCTGCAACAGTCTTCTTCTTTTTGCCATCGTACTTATTGGGTTTCAGATTTGGATGTAGGATCCAACAGTGTTCATCATTGTGCTCATCCTTCTTGCAGTGACTGCATGAAGGTTTGGTCTTTTGTACAACATTTGCCTTCCTTTATTTCCTTTTATGTTTTTTCTTTTCCTTGTTCTTGCTTGTAGTGGGTTTTTATGATCCCCCAACTTTTGGGTTCACATTTTTTCCTCTAGCCTCTAGATGTGTAGCCTGAATAGATACCTCATCTATGCTAGTGGGATTAAACATGAGAATGGTATGCTTTAAATAGCTGTGTAGACCACCTATACTCTTGAACAAAGTTTCAGGTGAATCCAAAGAAATTCCTAGAATCAATGCTCTTTTCCTAAATTCTTGGGTGTAAAATTTTACACTTTGCCCTTTCAATTGTCGAAGAGTTTGCCATCTCATCATGCCTTGTTGCATATAAGCTAGTGGATAGAACTATTTTTTAATTGCAGAAACAAATTCACTCCAGACATAAATTTTTTTATCACTTCTTCATGTCAGCTTGTGTCCTGCCTTCCCATCATACCAAGGCAGTGCCTCCAAGGTGTATGCTAGCCAGCTAAATCTTACTATTATCTGAATCAATGCTCTACACCCTACAATACACATCAATTTGTCTAATCCAATTATCTAGCTTCTCTGCATTCAATTCTCCATCATATATTGGCAAATCAAATTTAACATCTAATTTAATCAAAGTCGTCTTCTTTTTATTTTCAGGGCTATGAGGAGGTGTGGGAAGCTTTTCTTCTTTCCCTTTGCCTTTAGAATGGTCATTGAGGAGAGATTCTTCTTCTCCTTTATCTTTTTTAGAGTTTGATGAATCTTCATCTTTACCTTTCTTAAATTCTCTATGCATTTCCTCTACCATGGCACTCATGGTCATGAAACTATCCATGAATTTGGAGTCTGATTCCAAGGGACTTTCTTCTGCCATTTTTCTCTTAGGATAGACCCTTCCAATTTCTGGGTTAGCTTCAACCAATTCTCCTTCTCCTAATTTAGGCTTTGATCTAGTTAACATTCAACAAAAGATCCAGCACAAGCTTGACTAACCTCAGCAACCTATAGCTCTGAAACCATTTGATCTGAAATTGATCTAAGACAAACAATAAAGGTATTACAAACTCATGTGCATGGATGTGCCTATGTTATTTTATGCAACGAATCGATAATATTGTGAAATACACATACACTGAAGTAGTTAGAGAAAACATAATAGGAAAACATGTAAATACAACAAGTTTAATAAGGAGTTCACCCAATTCTCTTGAGCTATGTCTCCCGGTCCAGCCTTTAATGGTGGCCTCTCTATTATGTTTTCAAAAGTAGAGTTTTTATAATAGTGAGCTCAATTTGAGTCTCATACAACAGATATAAATCAACAAGATTGTACTTGGACCCCTAAAGTCTCTGGAGTACACAGACTCTACTTACTGAAACTTGACCTCTATTGGTCACAGTAGTATGAGCCCAATCTTAAACTCATACATGACAAGCATATACAGAGGAGTTCACTTGAACCTCTCATGCATTCTCTGGAGTACACAGACTCTCTAAATCTCTCTGGCTCTGTCTGGCTCGATGTTGCCTTTGCTTTTGTAGGTTATCTCGGCTCCTTTTTTCTGCTCTTAGCTTTCTGCGTCGAACTAACTCTTTTCACTACTTTCTTGCTATGTCTCTGTCAGTTTGTGGCTTTAAAGCCATCGACTTCCTGACTATTTGTTTCTGCTTCTCAGCTTTCTGGTTTCATTACCTCTATCCGTCTAAATCCCTCTATTCGGTTAAATCATCATTATACAACACCCCATAGGGAGGTGGTCACCTATTCTATAATAGATGAGTGTGTCAGTTTCACTGGAAATGTTTGAACGACCATTTTTTCCATTAACTCCAAGAATGCCTGTGAAATACGAATCTCTGCCAACGCATTGTCCATATTGGACTTCAAATCCTTTACAATTATTCTTGTTGACCCCGTCAAATCCAATCATCCATCAGAACGCGTCTCTGCCATTGATCTGGGGCCTCCAGATCCAATGGTATCATTCATATCAGGCAGATAAGTAACATGACGTTTACCTGTCCAATGTGAGCAGTTTTCTCTCTCTTCCACCGGACACGTGGCATCCATTGTGTGGCATCAGGTGAGACTCGGTTGAAACCACTTACTGCTCGAAGCCCTTCTGATATTCTGCCAGTTTTGTGGAATCCCGCTCCATCGGAACCGAATTAATTACTTTTCAACATTTCATAATATTTCGGATCTAAGCACTCGTGGCTTTTCCTTCATTGAGGGGTTTTCCCTGTGATATGCGATTAGCGACTTGTCACTAATTGCATATTAGAAACTTCCCCTGTTTCTTGAATTAACCTCTGGTTTTTCCAATTTGTGCCAGTGTGCATTACCATGGGCCAACGGTCTGCGCACTTGACCGAGGGTCCTCGTTGCTCCGCGTTGATCACAAATTGCCATTGTCATGAGGATATATATGATAAGTTATTGATGCCTCGAAAATCACTGCAACGACAATGAGGGATAACCACCCGGTTCGGACCTTAGAGCAGCTCCTTTTCCATTTGGTGTGGTGGCTCCGACTGGTTTAACTAGGTCCAGTTACCTTCTCCCTATTGCTATTGGTTTATGATGTATCTTTACCTACCAATAGACAGGGATATCAGATCACTTCTTCTTGCTGATCAGGAAAGAGAATGACCCTTAAGCTGATTTGGGTTCAGCAAAACCACAACTAAAATTTTGCCTCTTTGAGAAGAGGACTTAAAAGAATGTAGAATTTACTCTAAATGTAAGCTTATTCTATAATGTCAACAAAAGAAACTAATCTAAATCCTATCTTAATTAGGCAGATGTAGATCTAACCCAACTAAGAGCAAGATAATTAAAGTATTGGGATTTAAATATGTCTTGTTTATAATGAATATCAAGTTAATGAAGTAGTTCAATTAACTGATATTATCGTTACCAAAACACATCCTATTGAGACCTTTAACTGAAATAATAAACCAACAACATTCCAGGAAGTAGTTCACAAAAATGGTATTGATTATCAAATCAATAAATCCAATAATTAAATGATAATATGTGGAAATAATTCACAACACATTACCATTCAATAAATTAGTTTTAATAAAACAGATTTCTGAGTAAATAGTTACTCAGAAATTAGAAATTAATTCATAAGAGCAGATATACATAATAACAACATTGAGACAAATTACCCATATTGACAATAGTGCACAAACATGAATAAAATGAGACATTTCTGTTACCATAAAAATGAAACTGATATTTGAAACAGTAGTATTAAAAATACCAATTTATTGTATCCATTTCTCTGATCTCAGTCTCCAACAATCTTTTACATTGCTTGAACTTCTGCTTTCAGAACTAGAGCCACAATAGTGCAAACTCTGCCCCTCATACATAATTCAAGATACAAAAGAAAAATCTTCAATAATCCTCAGATTTGAGATTTTCTCTCCTCTCTCATACAACTCTAAATTCCTATTACAGTAGTGCTTTTAGAAGTCTAGAATTGCAGAGGAGAGCTTGCCCACTAATTACATTCTGCAATCTACTATTTATACTATTTGCAAAGGAATTTTAGAGATGAGAGTTTGTTGAAGAGAAATCTGCTTAATACAATTTTATTTGTTCAGAAGTCCAATTTTTAATTGTTGGAGCCTTCTCATTGATTGAAATCCTTTTCTCCATATCTCTTCTACTGTTTTCCTGCAAGAAGAAATCAAAATAAATTAAAATGCAACAATAAAATCAAAATGGCATTGCTGGCATTTAAATCAAATCCAATCAAATTCTATTTAAATAAATAATTGAAAATAAAATAAAAGCTCTCTATTGAGGCCTAAGATAGTTTGATTAGCCAAGGATATTATTAACCAATGGATTTGCAATTAGAAGAGGCTTTGGACAAAGGAAAATGAAGAAAATAACTCAGAAAATTGATTTTTGTTTTCAAAATTCGGAGCTTGATCTTATGCCTGATTTTTGACCTAATAAATGATTAAATCTGTTAGTAAAACCTCCTCAAAAATGTTCTCCTTGATTTTCTCTTTCTAATGAGCTGTCCCGGGCCTCATTTGGCCAAGTATAACTCAATCTATGAGCCTCCCAAGTTGATATGTCAAACCTGGCATGAATCTAGAAATTCTGTTGCTGGGCTAAAAATATTGTAATTAAAAACTAATCCTAAATTAGTCTCTAATTAATTCTAATTAATTGCTAATTATAAATTTAAAACTAATTGTTAATTAATATTTAATCTATTTATTAATTTAACTAATTGATATCTAATTAGCTATTTATAAACATAATTAATCTAATTAAAACATATATATATATTCTAATGATATTTCAAATTTTAATTTTAAATCAATTAATTAAAATGTTATAAATATAATTAATCGAATTAATCAAATGTTATTAAATTTAAATTAATCTGATTAATTAAATTTCATTATTAAATATTATTAATATTAATCAATAAATATTAAAATAATTACTTTAATATATTATATTAAACTAAAATATACCAACCTACCTTACTTTACTCATTCCTAACTAACTTACCTTTGAATGAATGAGTGTTGCATTTAAACAAAAACAAAACTTATAGTGTTAGTGTTTTTTAATATATGTTCCATGGCTTTTATTTATGAATAAGTCGAAAATTAAAACAAATATTAAGTTAATGCTCCTTTCCCCTTACGCTTATCGGCAAATCAGATCGGGAGATGGCTATCGGGGTTTTCAAAATTATCACAATGCAAAATCCCCAATCCGATATTGGCATTGGGGTATGGTATGTATCAGGGTTCTTAAAACTTGTTTAATGCAAAAGCTCCGATGCGATATATATTTTTTTATCTATTAAATTTTAATTTAATTAAA
>APFE031256753.1:316203-330648 GCA_000404065.3 Pinus taeda | reverse complement strand
AATAATTAATTTAATTAATCTAAGATTTAATATTAAAAATGAATTTTTATTTTGATTTTATTTTATGGGATTATTTTATAAACTACAACCACTTAAAAAAATAAATAAAAAGAATAAAAATAAACTACAACCACTTAAATGTTATGGGTTTTTAAGATTAGTAATTGATTTGAAAATTGGAGTATATTTCTTAAACCCGATACTTAATGATTTGGCTACATAACTAAAAATGGAAAAATGTTAGTAAAAACTCACTACGGGTTAATATTTAAAATTAATGCATTATTTGAACTAATTTATTTACAAAATGCAATATTGTACATTTTAAGCATTTTTAACTGAGGCTACATAAATAATCAGACATTCAAAGGAGTGTCATTTTCAAACCAGTTGACCAAATGAGGCGAAACAAACGTCAATGGAAAGCTTATAAAAAATCAATTCTAACAAAGCAATCAAAACAAAAATCCTAAGAAAACGTAAAATTAACAAAAGCGTAGGGCAATCAACTAAATAAAAATCCAAAAAGGTGTTTAGCCAATTTTTTTTATAGAAAGGGTCCCCATTATTTGAAGTCAACACATCAATAATGGGTGGGGGGGGTGCGGTTTGTGTTTTTACCACAACAATGGCGACACACGGGAGAAGAACCAGTTATCTCTCTTTGATATGAATGAGATTTTCCTAAAATTAAAGTAAAAATAATTAAAAAAGAGAGAATTATATTTGAAATATTCGACTAAGTTCATTAATCTGAATAAAAGCCAGAATCATCCAACTTTAAATTTTCTTAAAATTTCTCATAAATTAAAATATTTCAAAACTCTATATCAATCCTTAATTAGTTGTAGAGATAAAGCAGGGTCACTTTACAACTTTAGCTTTTAAAATATACTCATTTGCCACAGGTAGAGCCACTGCTGCCAGCAAACATCTATAGTCTCGACAGGGTTACCTTTTAATCATCAATGATTCAGAATCCCATCTTTTTTAGGAATTATTGACCTAGAGATAAATCCATTATATATGTTTATTATTATTTTTATTTATTTATTTATTTTTTTAGTTCTTAAAAGCCATTGTCCTAGTTTGGGAGCCAGATAGTTGACAATGCCATTCACTGGTTATAATTGGACTGAACAAGCTGGCTCGTGATGAGATCCCTTGTCTTATGATTGCTGGCAATCATAAGCCATTACCCTGGTTTGTTTAGCAGTGTTGGTAATGTCAGCCTATTTTTCCCCTATGATCATGGTAATCAGGCTCATGATGAGACCTCTTATCTTTTAAATTTATATATATTTCTAGATTATATTCTAGAAAAATAAGACTCTTTAGGACATGGAGAATCATTGACTCCTTAAGATTTAAGAATGACAATTTCAGAGTTAAAGGTGTTTTGCCGTAAAGTGTCTTTACTTGGTTATAAATAACTTTTCTTGACTGATAATAAAACTTTGAAAGATCCTAATGAAATTTTGAAATCTCAAAATGATTACAATTTGATGAAAAAGATTTTTTTTCAGATTTTATGATACTTTGCCAACTTCTCTTGATTGGTAATCTCTTCCTTAAATATGTCTACCTTTATAATAAGAAAATCAAACTTTACTAAGAGATTTAAGAAAAGGCTAATAGGTGACTATTAACAATTTTTCTCCATGTATGTTGACCATTGTTAGGTAACAAGTAGGCTTTCCATATAAGTCACGGTACAGTTACCAAAATCAAAACTGAAAACCAAAAGAAAAGAATTCTTATGCTAAAGTAAAAAAAGAAAAAGAAATCAGCAAACAAAATAAAAATGAAGAAATTTTAAAAGTGGAAAGGAAAATCCAAGTTTCAAAAGATAAACTCAAACAAGAATGCTTATACCAATGTTTCAACAATATGAAGAAAAAGAAAATAATCATGTAATCAATCTTTCTTATGTTGAGATTGATGAAAATCATACCTTGCAGGGTTTTAAGTATTTTAGGCTTTTTGGATAGCAGTGACGTTAAAATTCAGCCACAATGAAAACTTCCTATCTGGTATCAATCTTCTTGTTTGAAAGCATCATTTTATTCATTTTCTAACAAAAACAAGATGCCTAAATAAACAAACTAAAGGTTGAGAAACTTCCTGATGTAGCTGTTTCGACGAAAATTATCACTGCTTCTTGGAATTAAGCCAGAAGAAGAGTATGGACTTCAAAAATATGATCCGACAAAGGATTGGAAGTTTTTATGAAGAGCTGCAAAACAGATTTGTATATCAGAAAAACAAAACTAAAACTAAAGCAACGAAATGGAAATTAATGAAAGTGGGTACATGAATCTTACCATTGGATAATTGCTTTTGATCTTACCTGAAATGTATCAATTTCTCTAAACTAGTTGAATTCTTATTTTAATTATCATTAAAAACATGAAGAAGTCAAATTAACCAAAATCCTGTAACCTAAAATCATTATTTATTTTATTTACACTAAAGCAAGCAGTAAAATGTAAAAATGGAATGTTTAGTGCTCAAGAGAATTGATTTTTAAAAGAAATGCATCAGAAATGAGAATGAGAATTTGCAGTAACGAATGTTTCTCAAAATATTATAAGTTTCATATAAACTCCATGATTTTATAAATTGTCTAGAATCAAGACCAAATCCAAAATAATAAAATTTAAATATGAAGATAGAGAGGTCTTGAATTCCATTTTTAATTATGGAATTATATATTTAAACTAAAATGTATGAGAAATTGAAATGATTTGAATATGTTGCAAATTGGTCATTAACTGCTTTCTTGCCATAGTGGTTACCCAAGTTCGCTTTTAAAATAACACATCGCTGTATCGGATGATTCGCATTACATGTAGAGGCATGTGTTGGAGTTTATCGCATTGACGGTTGAAATAGAAAAATTCCGATATGAGATCATGTGAAGAAAATATGTGTGATGAGATGTAGCAATCACATTATTGAAGAGCTGTTATATTGCGAATTGGGGACAGTCATGCTCTAATTCTCAGATCGCACACTGCATCTCGCGATATGAATTTTGCACATTGCACATTGCAGATTCAAAATAATGGTATGGCCATAAATAAAAATGCGAGGAGGCGATTGCAATGAATGACGTAACTAATCGATGATCGGTAATGTTAAGTATCTGATGTAACACAATAGGTTTCTTGCGATGCTGATATGCGATGAATGACGTGGCTAATCAGCGATTGCAATCGGCAATCTTAGGCACCTGATGTAACAATTCTCGATACGCCGATATGTGATGAAGAGTGGACCCGATAACTTTTATGATGGGATTTTAATAACATATCGGATCCGAGACATCGACCCTTTTAAAGTTGTGCTCCTACCATTATTGTGATTAAACAGACACGATATTTTTTAAACTTGATTTGAATTTCATATCGGGTCCGAAATTATGTGGTCATCGCAATATCGGTAAAGTCAATTATCAGCGATCGGCGATTCATGATAATGGAAATATACTTTCACTGCAAAGCTCCGATATGCAAAATGCGATATGGCATATGAGTAAGATAATACATTGGAGGTCTTTGATGAACAATTTGTTATCAAAATAAATGTTAAGAACTACTTCCGATGAAATCTTATGATGCGAATGGTCTTATGATATTCTTTGAAATTTCAATTTGGTTTTCTAAGTAAATAAAAATAAATTTAAAAAATGCTTAAATTCTAATGAATCAAAAGTAAAATTTCCCTGAACCTGTTGCAAATTTGTAATGGGTTGACTGCTTACTTCAAGTTTTTGAAAACAAATGAAAACCTGTAAATAAAACAAAACATGAATAAAAAATAAAGTAAGGAAAAGAGAAACTAATAAGAGATGAGGACGAACTTGTAAATGCATACCTGGAAGGAAATTGTCTACAAATTTTACTTCATAAATCTTCAAATTCTTCCTTTGATTTATCAAAATTTTTCCTTCGTTTAAAATCATCTCATTATTTATTCTAAATCTAAGTGTGTAATCAGCCGAAGGAAATCAATTATTCATGTTCAGGAAATATATAAAATTTACCAGAAATAAATATGAAACTATGCTTCCCTTTTGAATTGAAACAACAATTTATTACCTTTGCTTATTCCGAATAACTTGAGAAGAATCTGTATTGTTATAGTGACTGTTCAATAATGCCTTTAGTAAATGAATATGATGCATATTGCGACATTAGATAATAAACTTAAAGGTCCAAATGGGATAAAGCCACAAATTGTGGAAAAATGTCAAAACCGATTTGTACGTGTGCACACAACAAAATGGGCATCCTTAAGGTCAACTTAACAAATTTCAAGGAAGATAATATGAACTTCATATGATTACCATGAAAGGTTAGACTGACTAATAATGATTGAGTCAGAATTAAGCTTATCATAGATAGTCATATATTTCATGAGATAATGAAATCGTGAAGCTTTTATATCCTCAAAACCTTTATCATATAAGTTTCGAAAGAAAATCTTAAAAGGAAATCCTGAAATGAAGAAAAGTGGCTTTGAGGCGATTGATGCCAAGTGCAATTTTAATTGAATTTAATCAAGACATTATTCAAAATAGGCAGAGTAGAGATATTGTTGTAAGAAACTTAAAAAGGAAAGCAATAATTAAAATTTTCTGATAGGAAAAAATGTTTTCACTGAACCTGTATGAGAATGGCTGACTGCTTTGTTTTATTTTTAATTTACAGAACTGTTGAAACTAAATTAACTATATAAAGCAAACTAACTAAATTAATTCTACTCCTATTCTAACCATATACATGGAAATGACTAGTTATAGTCATATTTCCAGTGTAACCACTCTCTCATTTTTATTCCCGCATATATGTACAGTTCAAATGTTATTAATAAAAATACAAATCTAACTAAACTAAAGAAAATAAATATAAAATGAGAATGTACAGTTATTGTTAGCAACTTAATTAAAACCTCATTCTCTTGAAATTTCCTTTCCAATTGAATACCAATTGGATCATAGAAATTTGGATGGATTTCTATTAAGGATTGAGCAATGTTCAAAGGGAGAGATAACAGGCCAGATTGTGAAGATGAGCTTTTAAATTCAAAGGCCTAGAAAGAATTGTTAGTATTATGTACAAATGTTAAATCATTGAAAATTTTCCTTGAAGGAAAAATTTCCAAATAATTTTCAAATGAGTCAATGAAAAATGAATGGAAATCTGTTAAATACAATTGAAAATTATTAATTGAATTAAAATGCTGGCCAGATTGTAAAAATACATTCTCTTGTTGGCATTGCTTTTGAGAAAATAGAAGCTTTTGATGAAACATTAGCATTGATTGAAATTGAAATATTAATATCTTTTGATGCTCATGATTATAATATGAAACTTCAATTTCCTAATCGGGCAATGCATCAATTGAGTGTTCAATATGCCAGCGAAAAGTGTGAAAATTTTGCAAAATAAAATTAGAAAATAAGTCTAAATTTAAACAAAATAACTGTGAAAGAAAAACTAAAATGAAATCACTATTTGTACAACTAATGTTACAACACAATTGGGATTGTTTTGAAATAATTTCTCTTTCACAAGGATTGGATAGAATTATGAAATTTGGGTAATTTCGATTTCCAACTTGTGAAATAGAAAACGAATTATGATTATGAATAGGAATGGGAGTTTGATCCTGATATGAATCATAAATTGGGATTTTTTCTCGAAAAGTGAAATCATGAAGATAATTTGCTGCTCTAAAATGAGGATTGGTTGTGATAATTTCTAAATCGAAGCGTTCCCCATTCTCAGATGTTATCCGAAATTTATCATGAGGATTCTCTTGAAATGAATAGAAATCAACATCCTCAATGTCAGAGTAATTATCATAAATTACTTCATAATATTCTCTACAATTCCCTTCTATCTCATCCAATATATCCAAACAAGGCGGAACAAGAATTTCATGTTCATTAGTGGCAAAAGAATGATCAATTATTGTTTCTTTATATTGATAAAAATATATTGGTTATTCATTTAAATCATCCTCTTTAATTTCTGAAATATCATTAATACTAAGAGGGGAAAAATTACCATCATTAAAAATATCATGATAAAGGGAAAAATGTGAACATGAAACACTGTATTTAAAAATGTCTTTATTTGAGAACTCTTGTGCATTATGCTCATTGTAAATTTCAGATTGCAGATCATTCCTTTGCGTGCTCATGCTTTCTTGAAGAAGGCTACTTTGATGCTCTAATTTCGGCATTTGTTCATCATGGAAAAATATAGAAATTTGTACAACAGTTTGCATTTTATTATTTACTTTGATTGCTACTTGTACTCGCTGATTTGTGATTTGATTTTCCAAATTTACCTCAAAGTAGCTTTCAGATCTCAAGGCAGTTCTTTCTCCAAAATCACTGTTGTTGTCTCCTTGCATTTGATTAGAAATATTTTCCAAGTTTTGTGAAACCACTTCATCATAATTTATTTGCACATCCAAATTGGGATTCTCGTTATTATTGGGAAGGGATGAAACAATGCTTGAATTAATTTCATATGGATTAGGAATGGGTTGAATAGAACAAATATATTCAAACCAATCTAATGATTCTTCTTTCGTAGGTTTATCTTCAACTTTAAATCTTAGACAATTCAAGTGAAATCGAATATTAAAATCATTAACAGACTCATTTTCAAATCTTCGCAGATATTCAATTTCTTCATATACCTGTTCATAATCATAACCGTTAAATTTAGAAATGAAAATTGTAACAAATTGATCCCAGCTGTGAATTGAGGGAACTGGAAGAGTTCTACACTAGTTTCTGGCTTTTGTCGCAAATGTGAGAGTAAAAATTATGCATAAGATGCCTTCATCAATTTCTTTAAAATCATAATCTGAAACATTTTGAATAAATTGAAGGACATGATTAAACGCAGAAGAATTTTTCTTACCATTAAACTTTGCCTGAGACAAAATTCTTACCACTTCGGGTGGATTATTGGAACAGGCACGTCCATGGATACAACTCCAAATTGGAAGCTTAATAGGAGTCATCGTAATAAATAAAATGTTAAATTGAAAAGACTCCAATAGACAAAAATTTCCGTCCTCCTTCTAGGTCCAAAAGTGTTGATGCCTCGAAAATAGCTGCAACAACAATGGGGGATAACCACCCGGTCCGGACCTTAAAGCAACTCCTTTTCTGTTTGGTGTGGTGGCTCCGACTGGTTTAACTAGGTCTAATTACCTTCTCCCTATTGTTATTGGTTTATTATGTATCTTTACCTACCAATAGACAGGGATATCAGATCACTTCTTCCTGTTGATCAGGCAAGAGAATGACCCTTAAGCTGATTTGGGTTCAGCCAAACCACAACTAAAATTTTGCCTCTTTGAGAAGAGGACTTAAAAGAATGTAGAATTTACTCTAAATGCAAGCTTATTCTATAATGTCAGCAAAAGAAACTAATCTAAATCCTACCTTAATTAGGCAGATATAGATCTAACCCAACTAAGAGCAAGATAATTAAAGTATTGGGATTTAAATATGTCTTGTTTATAATGAATATCAAGTTAATGAAGTAGTTCAATTAACTGATATTATGGTTACCAAAACACATCCTATTGAGACCTTTAACTGAAATAATAAACCAACAACATTCAAGGAAGTAGTTCACAAAAATGGTATTGATTATCAAATCAATAAATCCAATAATTAAACGATAATATGTGGAAATAGTTTACAACACATTACCATTCAATAAATTAGTTTTAATAAGACAGATTTCTGAGTAAATAGTTACTCAAAAATTATAAATTAATTCATAAGAGTAGAGATACATAATAACAACATTGAGACAAATTACCCATATTGACAATAGTGCACTAACATGAATAAAATGAGACATTCCTGTTACCATAAAAATGAAACTGATATTTGAAACTGTAGTATTAAAAATACTAATTTATTGCATCGATTTCTCTGATCTCGGTCTCCAACAGTCCTTTACATTGCTTGAACTTCTGCTTTCAAAACTAGAGCCACAATAGTGCAAACTCTGTCCCTCATACATAATTCAAGATACAAAGGAAAAATCCTCAATAATCCCCAGATCTGAGATTTTCTCTCCTCTCTCCTACAACTCTAAATTCCTATTACAGTAGTCCTTTTAAAAGTCTAGAATTACAGAGGAGAGCAGCCCCCTAATTACATTCTGCAATCTATTATTTATACTATTTGCAAATGAATTTTGGAGAAGAGAGTTTGTTGAAGAGAAATCTGCTAAATACAATTTTATTTATTCAAAAGTCCAATTTTTAATTGTTGGAGCCTTATCATTGATTGAAATCTTTTTCTCCATATCTCTTGTACTGTTTTCCTGCAAGAAGAAATTAAAATAAATTAAAATGAAACAATAAAATCAAAATGGAATTGCTGGCATTTAAATCAAATCCAATCAAATTCTATTTAAATAAATAATTGGAAATAAAATATAAGCTCTCTATTGAGGCCTGGGATAGTTTGATTGGCAAAGGATATTATTAACAAATAGATTTGCAATTAGAAGAGGCTTTGGACAAATGAGAATGAAGAAAATAACTCAGAAAATTGATTTTTGTTTTCAAAATTCGTAGCTTGATCTTCTGCCTAATTTTTGACCTAATAAATGATTAAATCTGTTATCTAAACCTCCTCAAAAATGTTCTCCTTGATTTTCTCTTTCTAATGAGCCATCCCGCGCCTCATTTGGCCAAGTATAACTCAATCTATGAGCCTCCAAAGTTGATGGGTCAAACCTGGCATGAATCTGGAAATTCTGTTGCTGGGCTAAAAATATTGTAATTAAAAACTAATCCTAAATTAGTCTCTAATTAATTCTAATTTAATTGCTAATTATAAACTTAACTAATTGTTTAATTAATATTAATCTACTTATACACTTTAGCTAACTGATATCTTAATTAGCTTTTTATAACAAAAATTTAATTTAATTAAAAGAACTAATTCAATATTTACTCTAAATGATATTTATATTTTAATTATCAATATTAATCTAAATGTTATGAACATTAATTTAAATCTGTATTAATTTAACAATTCATTAATTAAATTTACCATTATATTAATACATTAAAATATTAAACTAACATCAATTTAATATTATATTAAACTAAAATATACCAACCTACCTTACTTTACTCATTCCTAACTAACTTACCTTTGAATGAATGAGTGTTACATTAAACAAAAACAAAACAAAACTTATAATGTTAGTGTTTTTTAATATATGTTCCATGGCTTTTATTTATGAGTAAGTCGAAACTTAAAACAAATATTAAGTTAATGCTCCTTTCCCCTTACGCTTATCAGCAAATCGGATCAGGAGATGGCTATCGATCAGGAGATGGCTATTGGGGTTTTCAAAATTATCACAATGCAAAATCCCCGATCTGATATTGGCATCGAGGTATGGTATGTATCGGGGTTCTTAAAACTTGTTTAATGCAAAAGCTCTGATGCGATATATATTTTTATATATTAAATTTTAATTTAATTAAATAATTATATTTTAAATAATAATTAATTTAATTAATTAAATTTAATATTAAAAATCAATTTTTATTTTGATTTTATTTTATGAGGATTATTTTATAAACTACAACCGCTTGGAAAAATAAATAAAAATAATAAAAATAAACTACAACCACTTAAATGTTATGGGTTTTTAAGATTAGTAATTGATTTGGAAATTGGAGTATATTTCTTAAACTTGATACTTAATGATTTGACTGCATAACTAAAAATGGAAAATTGTTAGTAAAAACTCACTACGGGTTAATATTTAAAATGAATGCATTATTTGAACTAATTTATCTACAAAATGCAATATTGTACATTTTAAGCATTTTTAACTGAGGCTACATAAATAATCAGACTTTCAAAGGAGTGTCATTTTCAAACCAGTTGACCAAATGAGGCGAAACAAGCGTCAATGGGAAGCTTATAGAAAATCGATTCTAACAAAGCAATCAAAACAAGAACCCAAAGAAAACGTAAAATTAACAAAAGCGTAGGGCAATCAACTAAATAAAAATCCAAAAAGGTGTTTAGCCAAATTTTTTATAGAAAGGGTCCCCATTATTTGAAGTGAACACATCAATAATGGGGGGGTTTTGTTTTTACCACAACATAAGCTTAACGTTTATAAGACTTTGAAACTTTCGCATGATATTTTTAAGAATTCATGAAACTTAGAGAGTGTTCTAGGATCCAATTCGGATCATTCAAGAGCGTCAACACACATGATAGGAGTAAGCACTGGCTGGAGGATTTTGAAGAGATCAATGAAGGCGCACACAATTACCTAGGTGATGACAAAATTCATGAAATCAAAGGATGTTGGAAAGCTTCTGTCATTCTACCTGATAGTAATATCAAACAAATTTATAATGTAATGTATGTGCCTGGTATAACAAAGAACTTGATTTCTGTATCTATGATTACAGATCAAGATTTGAAAGTTGAATTTTTAAAATCTAACTGCTACATTAAAGATCTACTAGATGGCATGAAGACAATTGCTACAGGGATCCGAATAGGAGTTCTGTACAAGTTGGATGTGAGACTTGCACTGGCTCGAGAATTGGCAACAACGAGCCTGACTATAGAAGAGCTTTGGCATCAGAGATTCGGCCGCATAAACTACGATGATTTGTTGTTACTACAGAGGGAAGAAATGGTAAGAGATATTCCTATGCTAAAGCAAGTACATAATGACTGTGATGCCTGTACTTTAGGAAAAATGCATAGAGAAGAATTCTCTGTTAGAGTAGAAAAGAAAGAGAGGGATATATTGGAGTTAGTGCACACAGATCTTTGTGGTCCCATGCAAAAAAAATCTTTAAGAGGTGCATTGTATTTTCTATTGTTTATAGATGACTGTATGACGTTTTCTTGGGTGTATTTCTTAAGTAAGAAGAGTCATACATTCGAATACTTTAAGTAGTTTAAAAATATTATTGAAAGAAAAACAGGGAAACAAATAAAAATTCTTCGCTCTGATCAAGGGGGGAGAATACACGAAGGATGAACTCATCAGATATTGTGAAGACCATGGAATTTTGCAAAAATTTACAGTACCCCATACTCCACAGCAAAATGGAGTAATAGAAAGGAAAAACAAAACTCTGGTGGAATGTGTTAGAAGTATGCTTAAAGGTAAGACTTTTTCAAATGGTTTTTGGGTTGAAGCAATGAATACTGTAGGTTATTTGAAAAATATGAGTCCTACACGAAGTCTTGAATTTAAAACTCCTTTTGAAGCTTTATATGGATATAAACCTGCAGTAAAACACTTAAGAATACTTGGATGTGAAGCATTTTCCCACATACCGAAGGAAGATAGAAGAAAATTAGACTCAAAAGCCACCAGATGTACGTTTATAGGGTATTGTTCATCATATAAATCATACAAATTATATAATCCCTCTACTCACAAGATCTTTGTTAGTAGAGATGTTAAATTCCATTAGCAGAATAATGAAGAACTTGATGAGCACTGTGATGGATGGGACATTCTGTACTTTGAGGAAGAAAAAGCAGAGAACAATCAGGGTCAGTAGCAAACAAAGGTGGAGGATGAACAACAACAACAGCAAAAACAAAAAAAACAACAATAGCAGGAAGAAAAAGTAAATGATGATCAAATAAGGTTTGAAACCACTACCCCTCCACTCAGGAGATCAGGTAGGAAAGCTCAAATGCCTGCAAGATATAGGGAAAATGCTTTTATAACTAGTATGTTAAATGTGGTTGGAGCGTCTAGTTATAAAGAAGCAAATGAAAATAGTGAATGGAAAATGGCCATGGAACAGGAATATGATTCAATAATCAGAAATAACACTTGGGAATTGGTTGAAATTCCTAGAGGAAAAAGAACCGTAGGTTGTAAATGGTTATATAAACTGAAAATTAATGCAAATGGAACTATGGAAAAACTGAAAGCTTGGTTGGTTGCAAAGGGGTACACACAAAAAGAAGGAATAGATTATGGGGAAACCTTCACCCCTATAGCTAAATTGAACACCATTAGAATGTTAATCACATTAGCTACTAAGAAACATTGGATGATGCACCAACTAGACGTAAAGTCTGCATTTTTAAATGGAGAACTAAAAGGAGAGGTTTGTCGAGAGCAACTGGAATGGTTTTTCCAGAAAGGAAAAGAATATTTAGTCTGTAAATTAAAGAAAGCACTTTATGGACTAAAACAAGATCCCAGGTCATGGTATGATAAAATTGATTCATTCTTTCTACAAGCTGACTACAATAGAAGTAAGAATGACCCTAATCTTTACACCATGAAAGATGAACAAGGGTGAATAGTGTTGATTTCATTATATGTAAATGATTTGATAAATACAAGTGATACTATATATCTAATTAATGAAATCAAGCAACAGATATCACAGATGTTTGAGATGAAGCACCTTAGTGAACTCAGATACTGTTTAGGTCTTGAGATCTAGAGAGATTCAGGTCAAACATTTTTATCTCAAGCAAAGTATGTCAACAACCTGTCATAAAAGTTTAGAATGGATCAGTGTAAGCTTGCACCAGTACCATTGCATCAAAACATCAAATTGTAGTGTGAGGATAGCTCAAAAGCGGCAGATGCAACAATTTACAGACAGTTGGTTGGGAGTTTAATCTACCTAACCACCACTAGACCTGATTTGGCTTATGCAGTCAGTGTGTTAAGCCAATTTATGTCTAAGCCACTCGAAAGCCATTGGAATGTAGTGAAGAATGTTTTGAGGTATCTACAAGGTACTGTAGATAATGGAATTATTTACACTAACTCTTCTGATGTTAGATTGGTAGGATTTTCAGATTCAGATTGGGCAGGAAATGTACATGATCCCATATCTATAACAAGTTATGGATTCAGTCTTGAATCTGGGGTGATCACATGGAGCAACAAGAAGCAGAACACAGTTTCCTTGTCTTCAGCTGAAGCAGAGTATGAAGCCATGTGTGCAGTAACGTGTGAGGCAATTTGGTTGCGGAGGCTTCTCTAGGATGCCGGGGAAGAACAGACAGTCACAAAACAATCAGATGTGACAATCAGAGTTCAATCAAGCTGGCCAATAATCTGGTGTTTCACAAAAACACTAAACATATTCATACTCAATTCCACTTTGTAAGGGAGAAAGTGCAATCTAAAGAAATTCATCTGGAATATTGTAGTACATGTGATAATTTTGCGGACATTTTCGCTAAGCCTCTTGGAAAATTTAAGTTTCAAATGTTTAGGGAGATGTTAGGCATATATGTGAACCCATTCTCCATTAAGGGGGAGTTTTGAAGATAATGGAGAATATCCTAGAATAGGTAGAGTTGGTTCACTTAACCTCAGGATAGGAATTAGTTTCTATTTCTTAGGATGTTGTTCTAACTTCCCTAAAACCATGTATTCTATTTAATGTGTAATGTACATGAACAATGCAGAGCGTTCTGTAGAGCTAGACTCTCCTGGTTCAGACTCTCTTTTGTAGAGCTGACTAATGGGTTTTATTTTTATTAATACAAACATTACCATTTTTATCAAATAAAACATTAATAGTTTGATTTTTAAAGAATATATAATCTAATGGAAGTTAACTGAATGCATACGAATACACACTTTCACTCTTTAAGGGTGGGCACACGCCCTCATTCCCCACCTTCACATAAATGCACATCTTCATTCCTTTAGAAGATAGGTGCACATGTTGACCCCACAATCCTATGTAAATTGTGATTGTGGGAACCTACATTAGTAAATATTATTTGTAACCCTCCCTTAAACCCCCAGCCCAACCAAAACCCGCTTGAAGGCCTAAATATGCATATTCTTCTACTAGTTGTAAGTATCTTAACACCCATAGTCAAGGAGGTGAAGATGTACATTTTTCTACATGGGGCAAGGATAACATGTGCATTTTATTTTTTAAATAAATTGAGGATAATGGGACAATTACTTTCCCCTTTCCTATATAACAAAATAAACTAATATAAACCAAAGGAAGATTAAATAAATTCCACTAAAAAATATTTTCTTGATAAAATCATGATAACCTAAATATTATTGACAATTTGTTAAAGTTATGTCAATCAAACAAATTTGCAAATGGTTTGGTTAGATAGTTCTCTTTGAGACCTTTCTATTGATATATGTTAATCAAATTCCCACTGGATAAGGAAAAACATTGACTTAAAGTCAAGCATGTTTATATTGAAGTAAAAGGGGTCAAACCCCAAATTTGTTAACCAATTCACATACATTCTGGTGGATCGGGTGGCTATTTCCTAGCTCAGGTGATGAATGATGGAAGATGTCCAAAGTTGCATGAAATTTAATCTATGTGGTGTTTGGATTGTGTTGTGGTTCAACATGGAAATAGAGA